>VDFB02013510.1:73012-87277 GCA_007258455.2 Sequoia sempervirens | reverse complement strand
TTGTCATTGCAAGTGATCTTGGAGGCTTGAGTCCATTGGTGACTCTAACAGGGCCATGAACATTAGACAGAGTCATATGATTATCCTCTTTAAGATATCTAAGTCTAACTAAAAGACATGGACACAACTTATCCACTAATACACCTAAAATGCAATGCTTATTCCACAAGATAGCCAAATCTCCTACTATACCATCTATATCTGAAGGGCAACCTTCCCCATTCTTCCAAAGTCGAGGAAGTGATTTTGTAAGTCTAACAACTTCCACCTTTGCCTCCCGAATAAGAATAACATATGAGCTTTCAATCTCTATAAGTTGTTTTAACAAACATTGTTTCTTTGGCCCATTAAGGCCACAAATATTGTAGCTTAAAACCTTCACAATTTCTTTTCCACAGGGAGGTGCTTGTCTCTTGTCTTGAAAAAATTCTTCAATGAAAATTGAGTTCCATTTCCCAGATCCTCCAATGCTTTTTTCTTTGATTTACTAACTTTTGTTTTTCTTCCTTGCTATTTCCCCCTCTTGCATCCATAAGAAGTGCATTTTTCCTCCAAATATTTGACTTTTCTTAGTAGCAATGCTCCATTCATTTTCTTTATCTTCTTCATCCTCACAACCTACTTTGGTTTCCTTGTTTCCCACTTTCAAAGCCACACCTTAATTGTCCTTGTTAGAGAGACAAAATATCCATGATCCCAAGCTCCTATTTTGGGACTAATATTCCCCACTTCCTTGAGGACACTATGCTTAAGCTATTTTACACATTTCTCTTCACTCGGCTAAGAGAGGGGAATGGGTGAACCCTTCACATCCCCTAGTTTGTTGGCTTGATTCTCATTATCTTGTCGTTATGGGATTTGTGGAGGTGATTTAACTTTTGTTGACGAATCAATCCCCACCTATTGGTAATGGAAATCCATTTCCTTCTCCTTCTTGACCCCCTTTTTATTACACAAATAATCTAGAAGATTAACAATTCATCATCATGGACTGTGGAAACTTGATGATGTTAATAATTATATTTTAAATTTAAAAAACATCCTATATTTATTATTACAATTAAGAACAAATTACATTAAAAAAATAAAATCATTTAGTCCTTCGTTTTATTTTTTATTTTTTTTAGACTACAGGAATCGGTTAGGTATCTGTCCCCTATAAACTGCATGTACCTGTAAACTTTTTTCACGTGATTGGTGGCGCTGACGCGACACGCCCTCAGTACCACCGCCCGTCCTTCATTCTAATTTTAAAAAACAATCTAAATTCATATATTCTATAATGGTAAATATTATAATTTAATTTTTTTTTAAAGTAATATATTCTCTATAAAATATTTTTAAAATAAAATAATATTTTAGATTCCTTTACGACAAACATTTAAAATTTAGTAATAATTTTTTTTATAATAATAGGATAATGAAAAAATATAACGAAGTCACATTATACTGTTTTTTGTAATTGTAAAATACGGCTTCAAATTCCAGTCCAAATCGCGCTAGTTTGCGTCTATAAAGTGGTTGCTCTTGCTATTACCAAACAAGTCGTTTTCACAGCGTGCCTCAATTTCCCTCCTTTTTTAACACTCTGGTTCAAGAAAATGGTGAGCTCCACCACAGAGAATGGAAAGGAAGAAATAATGGCAACAGAGGCAGATGACAAAGAAGACAACAATAATAATGACAATCGTGATGCCAATAGAGACAATGCAGGGGAGGATGAGGAGGAAGAGGAACCGGAACCGGAAGCGGAAGCGGAAGAAGACGAAGACGAAAATACCAAGGAGATTGCTCTCTTTAAAGAGGGCGACAAGGTTCTTGCCTACCACGGCCCTCTCATCTATGAGGCCAAGGTTTTTTATTTCTTCTTTCCACTCTAATTGCCTTCAATTATCCTATCCACTGTTTATTTTGCCTTGTGAAGGTTACGCAATAGTTTCCTCTGTTTTCCTTTTAAACTCGCTTTAATGATTTTCTAGTGATAGAAATTTCGTTTTTTCTTCTTTTATAAACGTTCTTGCCTTTGGCCATCCTTCGGAAAATATTTCTCTTCGGCATGTGAAGTTACGATGGAGTTTGCTTTCCCGCATTTTTGAAATGTTGTATTTGACCTTTGAAGCAAAACGAAAGTGAAAAAAATTCTCTCTGCTGTATGCTTGGTATTTTTAAGTTTCTTATTTTGTTTGCTTCTTAATTTAAAATGGCAGTTCGTGGTTCAACTCGAGGTTTGGTTGCATATTCCAAGCGTGGTTGTATGACCGGGTCACTAGGGTTTGTGGATTTGAGGCATTAGTTGTGTGGCTTCAAATTTGCTTTACAATTTGTGAACTTCAGATGCAGTTTGTTCGCAACGTTTTCAAATTTGCCTAAAACTTGTAATCAGTGACTTGAAAAATAGCGGCAAGATGATTTTGACATAGTGGCATTATGGTGAAATCCGTTTTCAGAGTGGCGAATTTTAGCTGAAATGTGCTTTCAAAGCTGTGAAACTGAGCTAGAATTTGCTTCAATTTGGTGAGATATAGATGGATTTGTTTTTCAATGTTGTGTAGTTCAGCCAAAATTTGCCTTTTTATGTCATGGAATCCAGCTAAAGTTTGCGTACGATGTTGTGAAATTGCGGGGGATTTTGCTTATGATGCTGTTAAGCCTGGTAGAGATTTGCTGTCAATGTTGTGAAATATAGTAGAAATTTGGTTCGAGTGTTGTGAAATTTAGCTGGATTCTGCTTTCAATGTTGTGATATTTGACAGAAGTTTTCTTTCAATGTTGTGAAATTTAACTGGATTTTGTATTCAATGATTTGAAATTACTTGGATTTTACTTTCAACATTTTAAAATTTAGCTGGAGTTTGCCATCAACGTTATCAAATGTAGCTGAAACATAGCTGAAGGTTTGTTTTTAATGTTGTGATATGTCGTTGAAGATTGCATTCATATTTAGCAATTCTCCGAGATCTGTTTCATTTAATATAACATACAGCTGAGTTTTGCTTTTAGTGTTGTAAAATTGGGCTGACATTTACGTTTAATGTTGTGAGATTTAGCCAAAAGTTGCTTTCATATGTCATAAAATTTAGCTGGAATGTCGCTGAAGTTAGCTTTCAATTTTCTGAAATTTGCTTGCAGATGTCGTGGAATTTTACCTAAATTTAGCTGAATTTTGCTTTCATCTTGTGAAATTTAGCTGAAAAGTGTTTTCTTATATTGTGAAATTTAGAGAGAATATAGATGAAATCTGTTTTCAGTGTTGCAAAAATTATTTAACTTTTTTCAATGGCTTATGAGCATGAGGTTTTCACAGTCCATGAGAATGAGTTTAAAACATATGGTAATACTGTGTAAGTTTATTTTCATCAACATTTCAATTCACACTCAATAATCCATCAACATTTCTGGTAAAACTGTAAACTGAAACTTGTGTCTGGTGTCATGAAATCTAGCTGAAAACATGTATACCATTGTGAATTTTGCTTTCATGTAGTGAGAAATTCACCCAGAAGTTTGCTTTCATATGCTGAGAAATTCAGTGTAAATTTTCCTAAATGTTGAAAATCAATTTCATTGATGTGAAACTTATCTGAAAATAGCTCTTGTTGTCGTGAAATTTAGCTTTAATTTGTTTTAACCAAGACAGTCCTCCCTTGTTATTAACCTAAATACAAATTATTTGTGATTAGGTCCCAATGGATACACAATATGCAAACTCTGATAGCTCATCTGAGGTCATTGTTCTGCTTTTTTCTCAAAAAAATGTATTTTTATTAAATATTTTTTTTATTATAATCATTGATTCTTTTACGGAGTCTAAATCTGATATCTCATTCATGGAAATTGTTTCCCGTAGGTTTCAAACCTGGAAACCTGGCACATTTTTAAATTTTTTGGTTTTTAAACAGTTTTTGGTTCCCAAAAACTCAGACAGGGTCTGGAAAGAAATATTTCTGATGTTGTCTCCAAGAGTTTCATGACCCTTTTGATGAGCACAAGCTTATATTGAGAGCGGGGGAGGGGTGGAGTGGGAACGTGGAGGATGGTGAATCAGTATAAGACAATCTTTTACTTTTTCAAATTAACAACCACAATAACTACACAATATCAGCAAATGAGAACACAAGATTTATGTGGAAACCCTTCGGGAGAAAACCACAGCAAAATAATGCTTATATAAAATTCTCTTACAAACTTTGTAGGCACCAACCTATTGGAGACACCAATCCCCAACACTTGAGCACCAACTCAATAAGAGACACCAATCTCTTTCAATATGAGGCACCAACCTCAAAATGACGCACCGGCCTCTTGATAGACAAAGTATTGTTCTTCTTGATAAGCCTCCTTGAAAAATCTGCCTTTGAATAATCTTCAATTATTTTCACTTCACACAAATCTGCTGGTGTATATATGATATATCAATTTGTCTTCCACACACACTCTTCTCCATAGCAGTGAGAATCTTTTGGGGAAAAAATTGGCAAACCAAAAGTATAAGATTTTTTGAAAAAATCAGATTTTAAATAAATGTAAAAAAATTGTAGAACACAAGACAAAAACTATTTGTTTTGAAATTGAAAGGTATTTCCATAGCATATAGATATAGAGAGCAAATAAAATAAGAGTTTAACTAATGAATTGTAGAAAATAGCAAGGTTACCCCAAGTTTCTGGGACGGGGACGGTAGGGGATGGCGGGACGAGTCCCCAAGTTTCTGATTTTTGAGGCCAAAATTAGGGACGGCAGGGGATGGCTATAAAAAAATATAGGAAATTTTTTAAAAATATAGGGAAATTTTAAATAGTCAATAGATAACATGAATAAGGCATGCATAATACACATTATAGAACATTAACATATAACATTTGTGTTCAACATTATGCCAATACTCAATACGCATTCAAAATTAACATATAGTTACACGAATCATGAAACAACCTCCAAGTTATAATTTATAAACTTATATCAAAATGCCCAAAGGCTACATTGCTGCCATATAGTTTTAAAGTTTTATTTTGCTATGAAAATCAAAATACAATATCATATGTCAATAATGAATACAAAATAAACAAAAAGCACTGCTGCCCCTAATCATCTCTCATAACTGCATCAAAATCAGAGTCATCCTCTGAGTCACTGCCACTGTAATGCTCCTCCTCAGCCAATGGGACCCCAACCAAGCCCTCATCTATCTCCTCCTCATCTACCTGAGCCGCGTCCTCGGGATCAATATCCCACCTTAGAGCTGGAGTCTGACGATACTCTGGAGTCTGTCGATCCTGAAGCCGAAGAGCACTATGAACGACCACTAGCTTCTCCACTCGTCTAGAGGTAAGTCTATTCCTCTTGAGGGAGTGGATAAAGCTATACGTGAACCAATTCCTCTCTGCAGTAGAGGAACTAGCAACCTGTGCAAGAAGGCGAGTGGCGAGAATCTTCAACTGCGGTGTATTTCTCCCATTATAGGTCCACCATCCAATAGGGTTTGCTTGAGCTAATATAGCTCTATCCAACCTCGCCTGTGGTTTGCTCAAGTTTGGGCCATTAAGATTAGCAAAGTCTAGAAATTGTGACCGAAGTAGTGAAGCTTGCTTGGCTGGATAAATCTTTTCAATGGCTTGTGTGAACCCATCTAAAACCTCAGCATCATCACATGGAGGCACCCTACCATCCCTTGGTGCATACCATTTTGGATTTAGAGCAAAGGCAGCCATATGAAGCGGGGTGTTCATTGTATTCCACCTCCGCGTCACAATGGGCCTAATGTGTTGCTCATATAAATCCGAAGTGGGGTCCTTTGCGAAAATAACTTGCCTGATCTTCCCAAGCATAGCGTCAAATGTCTCATATATCTCTCCAAGACTAGGAGAGTTTGTATTAGCATATCTAATGACATCTACAATGGGAGAGATAAAGGAGCAAATATATCTGCAAAATGCAAACAAAAAGTTCAAAATAATTAGTTGACAAGTTAATTGACATGTTAGAAACTTCAAAAGTTGGAACATTGGACAACAAAATTAAAATATTAAAATCAGAAATTTAATATGAAAATCAGCCATCTAATATGTCTTACCTCACATTGGCCCACCAATCATCATCGAGGATCTTTTGTTTGATGCTCTTTCCTTGAGTAGAACTTGCATTAGGCCATATAGTCCACTCAGCATTGACCATCATTAGTTGCAGAGGCTCATGCACCTCAACCATCCTCTCCAATAGGATGAAGTATGTGGCATATCTACATTCATTAATTCAATGATTCATTAAAAAATAAAAATTTAAAACAAAATCAGATTATGAATACAAATTGAAAGTGAAACAAAATGAAGTAAATGGCATACCTTGTATCAATAGGTTTGAGAAACTCCTTCTTTGAAAATGTCCTGAAGAGAGCAAGTGAGGTGTGGTGGTTGCAAATGAACATTTGAATTTCTCTAGCTTCTGCCACCGTTTTCTTCACCCAATCCATCTTCCCTATGTCTTTCAATGCATTGTTCAATGCATGAACACAACATGGGGTCCAAAATATGTGCCTGTAAGTACCCTTCACCATCAACCTAGCCGATTTGCACACACCTGCTGAATTGGTGATCACCTGCACCACATTTGCAGCCCCAACCTCCTCTATGGCATCTCTCAAAATGGAAAATTGGAAGTCAACATCCTTACGTCTCCTTGAACAATCTACGGCTCTAAGAAAATAAGAACCAGCAGGGCATGTGACTATGACATTGATGAGTGGCCAACATCTACAATCACTCCACCCATCCATCACTATAGAGCACCCCGTCCTTATCCATGTTTGCCTCATCTCCATTAACACATTAACTTTGGAGTACTCTTTGTTTAGGAGGGTGGTGCGTAGCTTATGATCTCTAGGGGGTACGAATGAAGGACCAACAGTGGCTATGTCTTTCACCATTTGTTTGAAATAAGAGGAACAAGCCACATGAAATGGAATGGCATGGGCAAAAAAGAATTTGGCAATGGAGGATTCTGTGGTTTCTCGTGCTTGGTTTTGAAACATGGACTCAACTGAGGCTCCCTTATCACTACCAATCACCTTCCTCTTTCCTCTTAAGATAACACTACTACCAACCGTGGAAGGACTAGGAGTAGGAGTAGGCATAGATGATTGTGAACTTGGGAAAGAATGAGACCCACCTTGAACCCCACCATCACACTCCATTTGAATTTTTTGGCACTCTATAAATAGTGCATTTGTCAATGCAGGACACGCTCTAACTCCATGACCCACCTCACCCAAAAAATGAGACCTAACTCTAGTGTAGCTGCCCCTAAACTCCTTTTCACAAACATGGCAAAACCAAACCCTACTCCCCCTGAATTTTTTTGTCTTTCACCCATGGCTGTCACAAATTGAAGGAATGGTTTTTTTTGTCTAGTGGGTGTTTTGCATAGTCCTTCATAGTTTTGGTATTGGTTGATGAAGGATGGTGTTGGGTAGGGGTTATTTGCTCTCTAGTTTGCCTTCTAACTTGCATTTCAACTTCACTATCACTCCCACCCTCACTGTTGCTCATGTTTTTTGTTTTTAGAATGCAAGTTTTGACTGAAAATGCAAAAAACTAAAAAAAATCAGACTATATATACTTCATATTTTGCAAAAAAATGAAAAAATGAGAATAAAGAAAGGAAATGCATACCTCTTTGATGGATTTGCACTCCCAAAACACTATTTCAACCTCCTCTCCTCCTTCAAACTGCTGCTCCTTCTTCAATGGCTGCAGTTTTTTTCCTTCTCAAACCCTTGGCTGCTCACACAAACAAAATGAATAGAATGAAGTTTTAGAGGCCTTTTTTCTTTCATAAAAGAGTGCAAAATATTAGGGCCCACACATGCCACGTAGGCAGGCCTTTTTTTTAAAACTTTATGCTTTTTTTTTTATGTTTATTGGCTTCAAAACACGGGGGACGGCCGAGGGACGGCTCAGCCGTCCCCATTTGGGGAAACGGCGTCCCCCCGTCCTTGGGATGTTTCCCATGAATTTACAAAAAAAGGGGACCGTCCCCCCCCGTCCCTTGGTACCCGGGACGTCCCCAAAATCGGGACGAGGGATTTTTTTTTGGGGGGGGGGGTGCGCGTCCCTAGGTAACCTTGGAAAATAGAGAAGTTGCTTGCTCAGGTCTGATGGGTGATGAGAATGTAGCTTCAACAGAGACTTTGCCATGGCATTTATTTTTTGTTAAGAAAAAAGAGAGGCGTGGATCTGCTAACAGACAAAACCAATTTATACAGAAACAAATAAATAACATACCTATATATATAGGTATGTTATTTATTTGTTTCTTTATAAATTGGTTTTGTTTGTAGCCAAAAATACTAATATACATGCCAAAAATGCTAAAATACTAAAGTACCAAAGCATTTTATCAAACAGTTCACTTCCTTGTTGCTATGGCTAAAACAAGCGCTTTCAAACAAGCTATGGATTCTTGGCAAAAATCTATCAAAGCATAATAGTAAGCATAGACAAGGTAGTGAACTGTTTGATAAAATGGCTTGAAGAAATGTGGTTTGTTTGATAAAATAGACAAGCAAATGTATAGACAAGGCAATGAACTGTTTGATAAAATGCCTCAAAGAAATGTGGTCTCATGGAATGCCATGACAAGCAAATGTGATTGGCAGCTGCTTGTCTATGCTACCACATTTTTCATACATGTCTACCAAAGCATTTTATCAAACAGTTCACTGCCTTGCTGCTATGGCTAAAACAGGCACTTTCAAACAAGCTATGGATGCTTGGCAAAAATCTATTAAAGCATAATAGTAAGCATAGACAAGGCTATGAATTGTTTGATAAAATGCCTGAAAGAAATGTGGTCTCATGGAATGCCATGACAAGCAAATACATAGACAAGGCAGTGAACTGTTTGAATTGTTTGGTAGACGTATGAAAAATGTGGTAGCATAGACAAGGTAGTGAATTGTTTGATAAAATGTTTCAAAAAAATGTGGTCTGTTTGATAAAATAGACAAGCAAATGCATAGACAAGGCAGTGAAATGTTTAAAAAAATGCCTCAAAGAAATGTGGATTCATGGAATGCCATGACAAGCAAATGCAATTGTCTATGCTTACTATTATGCTTTAACTAGATGCATTGGTAGTATAGCAAGAAGGTAGTGTCAACTAATTTTCGGTTGCCTACCTGAAGCAGCATCGTGAGTAGCAGAATCCTTGGTGTTTTTCAATTGCTCCCCAAATCGCTTATAAAATATGCCTGAAAATGTTGCATGGGAAAAATAAATAAAAAAATCACGTGTTTCTAGGGTTTTTTTTTTTTACGAGAAAAGGCTTGCAAATTTTCTCGCGATTTTTCTAAGTGTTAAATGCGATTTTACCACAATTTTATCGGTTTCAAACTGGAAAAAATCATTGACCATTGCGGTCAACATTTTTCCTAAGTCTATGATTTTTTGGGGAAAAAATCGACAAACCCTTCGATTTTATTAAAATCGCAATGAATCACGATTTTTGCAGTTTTCTGCTTCTTTGCTCGTCTCCTCAATCCACAAACTCCTCTTATAGCTTCTCCAAGGTAGGCGACCATTTGAAAGGATACAATCCTTGGCAAAGGAGGCAACTCTTCATTTGTTTGCACCTTTTCATAGTGCCTTTTAATACCAAACTTGGTTGCTTCATAAGGGGTCAACCTCTTTAGAAATAAATAATTTATTGGTCAACCTCTTTAGAAATAAATAATTTATTTAATTTTAATTTCACAAAAAATGGGCGCCACTATGAGGAGGGTGCCAAAACTAGAAATAAATAATTTATTTAATTCCAATTTTTTTTTTAGAGCAAAGGCAAAGAGCCTATATATTTATATTTATATTAAAATAGGTTTATACATAGGATTATGGAGCTGGAATTTACAAATCCATGATTTTCCCAGACATTTCATAAACATCAATACAATGCACAGGGAAATGCAAATATTCATATCATTTTCCCTAATACTATTCAAAAGACCCAACCCATTCTGTAAACCCATCGATCATCATTTCAGTAACCCAGGTACAAACCAAAAAACCAAAATACTACTTGTTTATGTTCTGGCTATTCTTCCATTTGAGCCACCCGCACTGAATTTTCATCTTGATCCTTTATAGTCTCCAAAGCTTGAAAGTCACGAACAACAGGAGCATCATCTGCAATTGGAGCGCGATGAACATGCCACCCACGCACACTAGAGCCATGGCCTTCGACCGGAGCACTTGCCGTTTGTTTTCCCCAAGCCAGCCTTGGTCGAGCTATCAACCCCATTCCTCGTCTGTTTACATTTTTTGCATTGTCATGAACGACCTCCGCTTCCACTTGACCTGTGCTCAAAGCAGATGAAATCCCTTGACCTTTCCTCCCAGTAGAGTTTATGGGAGAATGGGGAGTATGAGCATTGAGGAAACAAATTGCATAGTATTTTTCTTTTATGGCCATATCCATGTTCACACAAACCCTCCCATAGTTCTTCCTTAATGCGTTCAACACCCTACTGCCACTCTTGTATTGCAGGGCCAACCTAATAGACTCATAAATCTCCTCAAATCCATGGTGGTGATAAATAAAGTCCCTTGGAAATAAACCGCCTATGTCCCCATCCCCAGCAAAGACATTGTAATTTTGGGTTGCAATTAACAGAGCATTGTTTTGAAGAAATTGAGGCTTGACAAACTGCTTAGCTATAAACATTAACTCTTGATAAGATTGCAGCAAATCCATAATGTTTGAAAGGAAAACAGAGAGCACTTGAGAAGAAAATATAATTCTTCTTGCATGTGGACTTGTCACCTCCACGCCAAGAACGGTGCGAATAGCCTCCTCAACCCTAGGGCAAGTCAAATTAAAAACCAACTTTAGACAATCATGAGAGAGGTATTCTTCGAAAGGAAGCTCCCATGGTTGAACTGCCATGTTCACTCTGCAATTCTAGGGTTTGAAAGCCATACTGCTAATTCTCCACACCCAGATGTTTTACTGAAAGACTAATTAAGCAAAACTTCAGGTAAATGCCACTTATCAACCACCTCCCTTTATAGTCAATAAAAGCCATATGCATATCTTTGTTGCAATTAATGGGGAATATTTTGCTGTAATGAGGAGGCAAGCCTAGAAAGCATCACATGATTTCCTTGTGTTAGTTCGTGTGAATCTTGCTTTCCTAGCTTAGTTTTTTGTGTCGCACTCCTAATCATCATAGCGCTTTGTACTTGCAAAAACAACAAACATTAAACAAAAATTGATGTAGGCAACACATGTTCTTTATTGGACACTAATCATCTTTGAAAGTGTGCCTTTCAAATCCGTCGGCACTTTGATGACAAGGATCGATGCAATCATTAAACATACATCAATATTTTGACAACCATTTGTATATTTTAAACAAAACTGACCACCTCATACAAGGTGATTCCACATCTCTCAACCTAGTTGTCAAGCTAGCTAAGCAAGTTTTGCCAACCAACACACCCATCTTCCTTGTCACTCAACCTTGAACCTGTACGCTGGAGTATGAAATTTAAAAATTGTTTTGATTTCCTTCCTCAATTGCGTGCTCTAGCAATTGAGGAAAAAGATTTGCAATCTCCTGATTCCCTACTACCTCAAAATCTTGTCCATCACATCCCATATTTGCAACTCTATTAGCTATCTTATTGCCCTCTCTATATGAGTGCGAGATTTGGACTTCAAAAAAAGTGTCCAGAATTCGCCAAGCTTTATCCAAAATATATCTTAACCCCCAATTGTGTATGAATCTTTCTTTGCAAGCATTTATTATAATCAAAGAATCACCCTCAATGTGTAGTTTATGAATATCCATAGATTTTGCTACCTTCATGTTGGCGTAAAATCTAACACCTCTGGAGTGCAGGTTTGTACAGACAGCTATGTACACTACGCAATGAGTGCTCTTCAAATTAGGAGGGGAAGCTCCCTTGTTGTGCTGGAATGCATGAAAAAGAAAAGTAATCTAAGTCCTATCTTTTTGTTCTCAGCTGGAAGAGGCACAAGGTTAAGAAAACCAAGAACGTTGCAGCTAAGGATTTTCTGGTTCGCGATCATTAACTACAACTAAGCTATCTACTTTAAATCTATCCAATTCCTCAAGAAAACAGAGCATGAGGAAATGGAGCAGGGATTTGACTATCGACGATAAACGAGTTTAGATTCTCTACTTGAAGGCAAGGTGGCGCATCTATCAGCTCAATCTAGACAAGTTTATTGGGCACAAAACAGATTTAAGAATTTACCATGACAATCTTATGAAACCCTATGTGGCATAACACTTGATCAAAATAGTAAAGACTTACAAAACAGATTTATCATCACAATCTCACGAAACCCTATGTGGCATAACACTTGATCATAATGATAAAAGGTTCACAAAACAGATTTATCATCGCAATCTCTTGAAACCCTATGTGGCATAACAATTGATCACAATGGTAAAGATACACAAAACAGATTTATCATCATAACCTCTTGAAACCCTATGTGGCATAACAATTGATCATAATGGTAAAGTTGTACAAAACAGAAAGAATTCACCATTACAATTGCATGAAACCCTATGTGGCATAACAATTAATCGTAATAGCGAAGACACATGAACAAATACCAAAAGAGCAATATTGAGGGCAAGGTAGGCGCAGCATATATTTCTCTCTCAAGCAAAAGTTAATTACAAATGAGCAAAAACTCTTTTTTATATACATCAAGGTGTAGGGAACCCTAAAATCACCTTGAGTCAACTACAGTCTTGCAATGCATGCAAGAATTATTACTAAACCCTAATAAAGTAAACTATACAGTTAACTGGAAAGCTATCATCAGTTAACCGGTATAAATAACCTAAATGGACCATGTGCAAGCATGCACGTCCTTATTTAAAGCAAAGTTAACTGGACACTACCTTTAGTTAACTGTAAACCCTAACCCTAACTCCTGTGTTGAAAATTCCAAGGACGAGATAAGCATGTGTTAAGTTAGCAAGTAAACTCAAGACTGAAAGTCGAGTTAACTGTTGCTCATGACTCAACCCTCGAAATTAACTGCAGGTTCCAACTGGCAGATCACTCCATGTCATCTCGGTCTAACACTTCGACCAAGAACTCATCAATCTCTCTGTCATCTGGCACTTTGATACTGTCTAAAGCAATAATCTGTCTCTTCAATTCTCTGTCACTTTCCTTGACTGTATGCATACATTCTTTAACATTTTCAGTCACCTTCTTGAAACTAGCTAAAATTACTGAAAATGTGATCAGAACTGTAGAAACCCTAATTTCCCCTTTTTCTGTTTCCGACTGTCTTTCTGAAGTTTTTTGAAAGTTTTGATGTTTTTGTGATGTTTTTGCAAATTTTGGGTTTTTTGACATTAAATGAAAAGTACGGCTTTTCCAGAAAATAATAATAAATTCTTAAAAAATGCTAGATCTTCAATAAGTATAGAAAATACAAGCTAGATGAAAGGCGTTTCTTTATTTCATCAACTGGCATCAATACAGATATTATTTTGAAGCATGCAAAGTAAAAAGAATGAATTTTTTATTGAGAAAACCTGGTAATTTTCTGTCACAGCTGAAAGGTGCAATCTGGTACGGCTGGTACAATAAATGCACTTCTCCCTCTAAATGATAACCTCTGGTGATGCCCAATGAGTATGCGCCTGCACTGGAGAAGATAGGAAGCCAAGGAAAGAGGCGTTTCTTCCTTCAAGCAAAAGACGGCTCCAGGCAAGATGGTACGGCCTGGTACAGGTACGGCCAGGTACAGCAGCTTTAATGATTGGTACGGCCTCCTCAAATCAATGCCTAAGTCTCTGAATATGATGCGCCCAAATGAATGAAATGCTCTGATACCACTGTAGAAACCCTAAAGTCTGTGCTCAGATCAATTTGATCAGTTCTCAAAATCCAATAATCACATAATGGCCCAAAACCCAAGGCAAAATCCTCTTTATGCTGAAAAGTGCGATTTCCTCAAGAATAGGGTTTTAATTAATATTTGACTTTTTAATTCTTTTATTTCTCCATAGTTCTCCGTCAAATATTTAAATCATAAATTAAATGTCAAACTGGCCCCCTTTAATGATGGCGCACCCCTCAAGGCAAATCACTTAAGTTTTAATATAACATTATAACTTTATATTATAAATCATTAAATAATTAATATTTAATCAATGTAATTAAATATTAATATTTCTCCGTTTCCTGTTCCGTCTGATGCTGACGAACTCTGAAG
>VDFB02013510.1:0-72912 GCA_007258455.2 Sequoia sempervirens | reverse complement strand
ATTTAGTCCTTCGTTTTATTTTTTATTTTTTTTAGACTACAGGAATCGGTTAGGTATCTGTCCCCTATAAACTGCATGTACCTGTAAACTTTTTTCACGTGATTGGTGGCGCTGACGCGACACGCCCTCAGTACCACCGCCCGTCCTTCATTCTAATTTTAAAAAACAATCTAAATTCATATATTCTATAATGGTAAATATTATAATTTAATTTTTTTTTAAAGTAATATATTCTCTATAAAATATTTTTAAAATAAAATAATATTTTAGATTCCTTTACGACAAACATTTAAAATTTAGTAATAATTTTTTTTATAATAATAGGATAATGAAAAAATATAACGAAGTCACATTATACTGTTTTTTGTAATTGTAAAATACGGCTTCAAATTCCAGTCCAAATCGCGCTAGTTTGCGTCTATAAAGTGGTTGCTCTTGCTATTACCAAACAAGTCGTTTTCACAGCGTGCCTCAATTTCCCTCCTTTTTTAACACTCTGGTTCAAGAAAATGGTGAGCTCCACCACAGAGAATGGAAAGGAAGAAATAATGGCAACAGAGGCAGATGACAAAGAAGACAACAATAATAATGACAATCGTGATGCCAATAGAGACAATGCAGGGGAGGATGAGGAGGAAGAGGAACCGGAACCGGAAGCGGAAGCGGAAGAAGACGAAGACGAAAATACCAAGGAGATTGCTCTCTTTAAAGAGGGCGACAAGGTTCTTGCCTACCACGGCCCTCTCATCTATGAGGCCAAGGTTTTTTATTTCTTCTTTCCACTCTAATTGCCTTCAATTATCCTATCCACTGTTTATTTTGCCTTGTGAAGGTTACGCAATAGTTTCCTCTGTTTTCCTTTTAAACTCGCTTTAATGATTTTCTAGTGATAGAAATTTCGTTTTTTCTTCTTTTATAAACGTTCTTGCCTTTGGCCATCCTTCGGAAAATATTTCTCTTCGGCATGTGAAGTTACGATGGAGTTTGCTTTCCCGCATTTTTGAAATGTTGTATTTGACCTTTGAAGCAAAACGAAAGTCTCTCTGCTGTATGCTTGGTATTTTTAAGTTTCTTATTTTGTTTGCTTCTTAATTTAAAATGGCAGTTCGTGGTTCAACTCGAGGTTTGGTTGCATATTCCAAGCGTGGTTGTATGACCGGGTCACTAGGGTTTGTGGATTTGAGGCATTAGTTGTGTGGCTTCAAATTTGCTTTACAATTTGTGAACTTCAGATGCAGTTTGTTCGCAACGTTTTCAAATTTGCCTAAAACTTGTAATCAGTGACTTGAAAAATAGCGGCAAGATGATTTTGACATAGTGGCATTATGGTGAAATCCGTTTTCAGAGTGGCGAATTTTAGCTGAAATGTGCTTTCAAAGCTGTGAAACTGAGCTAGAATTTGCTTCAATTTGGTGAGATATAGATGGATTTGTTTTTCAATGTTGTGTAGTTCAGCCAAAATTTGCCTTTTTATGTCATGGAATCCAGCTAAAGTTTGCGTACGATGTTGTGAAATTGCGGGGGATTTTGCTTATGATGCTGTTAAGCCTGGTAGAGATTTGCTGTCAATGTTGTGAAATATAGTAGAAATTTGGTTCGAGTGTTGTGAAATTTAGCTGGATTCTGCTTTCAATGTTGTGATATTTGACAGAAGTTTTCTTTCAATGTTGTGAAATTTAACTGGATTTTGTATTCAATGATTTGAAATTACTTGGATTTTACTTTCAACATTTTAAAATTTAGCTGGAGTTTGCCATCAACGTTATCAAATGTAGCTGAAACATAGCTGAAGGTTTGTTTTTAATGTTGTGATATGTCGTTGAAGATTGCATTCATATTTAGCAATTCTCCGAGATCTGTTTCATTTAATATAACATACAGCTGAGTTTTGCTTTTAGTGTTGTAAAATTGGGCTGACATTTACGTTTAATGTTGTGAGATTTAGCCAAAAGTTGCTTTCATATGTCATAAAATTTAGCTGGAATGTCGCTGAAGTTAGCTTTCAATTTTCTGAAATTTGCTTGCAGATGTCGTGGAATTTTACCTAAATTTAGCTGAATTTTGCTTTCATCTTGTGAAATTTAGCTGAAAAGTGTTTTCTTATATTGTGAAATTTAGAGAGAATATAGATGAAATCTGTTTTCAGTGTTGCAAAAATTATTTAACTTTTTTCAATGGCTTATGAGCATGAGGTTTTCACAGTCCATGAGAATGAGTTTAAAACATATGGTAATACTGTGTAAGTTTATTTTCATCAACATTTCAATTCACACTCAATAATCCATCAACATTTCTGG
Organism: Sequoia sempervirens; assembly: GCA_007258455.2. Classification (NCBI taxonomy): domain Eukaryota; kingdom Viridiplantae; phylum Streptophyta; class Pinopsida; order Cupressales; family Cupressaceae; genus Sequoia; species Sequoia sempervirens. Next base: position 70,615 of record VDFB02013510.1, on the reverse strand, counting down.
TAAAACTGTAAACTGAAACTTGTGTCTGGTGTCATGAAATCTAGCTGAAAACATGTATACCATTGTGAATTTTGCTTTCATGTAGTGAGAAATTCACCCAGAAGTTTGCTTTCATATGCTGAGAAATTCAGTGTAAATTTTCCTAAATGTTGAAAATCAATTTCATTGATGTGAAACTTATCTGAAAATAGCTCTTGTTGTCGTGAAATTTAGCTTTAATTTGTTTTAACCAAGACAGTCCTCCCTTGTTATTAACCTAAATACAAATTATTTGTGATTAGGTCCCAATGGATACACAATATGCAAACTCTGATAGCTCATCTGAGGTCATTGTTCTGCTTTTTTCTCAAAAAAATGTATTTTTATTAAATATTTTTTTTATTATAATCATTGATTCTTTTACGGAGTCTAAATCTGATATCTCATTCATGGAAATTGTTTCCCGTAGGTTTCAAACCTGGAAACCTGGCACATTTTTAAATTTTTTGGTTTTTAAACAGTTTTTGGTTCCCAAAAACTCAGACAGGGTCTGGAAAGAAATATTTCTGATGTTGTCTCCAAGAGTTTCATGACCCTTTTGATGAGCACAAGCTTATATTGAGAGCGGGGGAGGGGTGGAGTGGGAACGTGGAGGATGGTGAATCAGTATAAGACAATCTTTTACTTTTTCAAATTAACAACCACAATAACTACACAATATCAGCAAATGAGAACACAAGATTTATGTGGAAACCCTTCGGGAGAAAACCACAGCAAAATAATGCTTATATAAAATTCTCTTACAAACTTTGTAGGCACCAACCTATTGGAGACACCAATCCCCAACACTTGAGCACCAACTCAATAAGAGACACCAATCTCTTTCAATATGAGGCACCAACCTCAAAATGACGCACCGGCCTCTTGATAGACAAAGTATTGTTCTTCTTGATAAGCCTCCTTGAAAAATCTGCCTTTGAATAATCTTCAATTATTTTCATTTCACACAAATCTGCTGGTGTATATATGATATATCAATTTGTCTTCCACACACACTCTTCTCCATAGCAGTGAGAATCTTTTGGGGAAAAAATTGGCAAACCAAAAGTATAAGATTTTTTGAAAAAATCAGATTTTAAATAAATGTAAAAAAATTGTAGAACACAAGACAAAAACTATTTGTTTTGAAATTGAAAGGTATTTCCATAGCATATAGATATAGAGAGCAAATAAAATAAGAGTTTAACTAATGAATTGTAGAAAATAGCAAGGTTACCCCAAGTTTCTGGGACGGGGACGGTAGGGGATGGCGGGACGAGTCCCCAAGTTTCTGATTTTTGAGGCCAAAATTAGGGACGGCAGGGGATGGCTATAAAAAAATATAGGAAATTTTTTAAAAATATAGGGAAATTTTAAATAGTCAATAGATAACATGAATAAGGCATGCATAATACACATTATAGAACATTAACATATAACATTTGTGTTCAACATTATGCCAATACTCAATACGCATTCAAAATTAACATATAGTTACACGAATCATGAAACAACCTCCAAGTTATAATTTATAAACTTATATCAAAATGCCCAAAGGCTACATTGCTGCCATATAGTTTTAAAGTTTTATTTTGCTATGAAAATCAAAATACAATATCATATGTCAATAATGAATACAAAATAAACAAAAAGCACTGCTGCCCCTAATCATCTCTCATAACTGCATCAAAATCAGAGTCATCCTCTGAGTCACTGCCACTGTAATGCTCCTCCTCAGCCAATGGGACCCCAACCAAGCCCTCATCTATCTCCTCCTCATCTACCTGAGCCGCGTCCTCGGGATCAATATCCCACCTTAGAGCTGGAGTCTGACGATACTCTGGAGTCTGTCGATCCTGAAGCCGAAGAGCACTATGAACGACCACTAGCTTCTCCACTCGTCTAGAGGTAAGTCTATTCCTCTTGAGGGAGTGGATAAAGCTATACGTGAACCAATTCCTCTCTGCAGTAGAGGAACTAGCAACCTGTGCAAGAAGGCGAGTGGCGAGAATCTTCAACTGCGGTGTATTTCTCCCATTATAGGTCCACCATCCAATAGGGTTTGCTTGAGCTAATATAGCTCTATCCAACCTCGCCTGTGGTTTGCTCAAGTTTGGGCCATTAAGATTAGCAAAGTCTAGAAATTGTGACCGAAGTAGTGAAGCTTGCTTGGCTGGATAAATCTTTTCAATGGCTTGTGTGAACCCATCTAAAACCTCAGCATCATCACATGGAGGCACCCTACCATCCCTTGGTGCATACCATTTTGGATTTAGAGCAAAGGCAGCCATATGAAGCGGGGTGTTCATTGTATTCCACCTCCGCGTCACAATGGGCCTAATGTGTTGCTCATATAAATCCAAAGTGGGGTCCTTTGCCAAAATAACTTGCCTGATCTTCCCAAGCATAGTGTCAAATGTCTCATATATCTCTCCAAGACTAGGAGAGTCTGTATCAACATATCTAATGACATCTACAATGGGCGAGATAAAGGAGCAAATATATCTGCAAAATGCAAACAAAAAGTTCAAAATAATTAGTTGACAAGTTATTTGACATGTTAGAAACTTCAAAAGTTGGAACATTGGACAATAAAATTAAAATATTAAAATCAGAAATTTAATATGAAAATCAGCCATCTAATATGTCTTACCTCACATTGGCCCACCAATCATCATCGAGGATCTTTTGTTTGATGCTCTTTCCTTGAGTAGAACTTGCATTAGGCCATCTAGTCCACTCAGCATTGACCATCATTAGTTGTAGAGGCTCATGCACCTCAACCATCCTCTCCAATAGGATGAAGTATGTGGCATATCTACATTCATTAATTCAATGATTCATTAAAAAATAAAAATTTAAAACAAAATCAGATTATGAATACAAATTGAAAGTGAAACAAAATGAAGTAAATGGCATACCTTGTATCAATAGGTTTGAGAAACTCCTTCTTTGAAAATGTCCTGAAGAGAGCAAGTGAGGTGTGGTGGTTGCAAATGAACATTTGAATTTCTCTAGCTTCTGCCACCGTTTTCTTCACCCAATCCATCTTCCCTATGTCTTTCAATGCATTGTTCAATGCATGAACACAACATGGGGTCCAAAATATGTGCCTGTAAGTACCCTTCACCATCAACCTAGCCGATTTGCACACACCTGCTGAATTGGTGATCACCTGCACCACATTTGCAGCCCCAACCTCCTCTATGGCATCTCTCAAAATGGAAAATTGGAAGTCAACATCCTTACGTCTCCTTGAACAATCTACGGCTCTAAGAAAATAAGAACCAGCAGGGCATGTGACTATGACATTGATGAGTGGCCAACATCTACAATCACTCCACCCATCCATCACTATAGAGCACCCCGTCCTTATCCATGTTTGCCTCATCTCCATTAACACATTAACTTTGGAGTACTCTTTGTTTAGGAGGGTGGTGCGTAGCTTATGATCTCTAGGGGGTACGAATGAAGGACCAACAGTGGCTATGTCTTTCACCATTTGTTTGAAATAAGAGGAACAAGCCACATGAAATGGAATGGCATGGGCAAAAAAGAATTTGGCAATGGAGGATTCTGTGGTTTCTCGTGCTTGGTTTTGAAACATGGACTCAACTGAGGCTCCCTTATCACTACCAATCACCTTCCTCTTTCCTCTTAAGATAACACTACTACCAACCGTGGAAGGACTAGGAGTAGGAGTAGGCATAGATGATTGTGAACTTGGGAAAGAATGAGACCCACCTTGAACCCCACCATCACACTCCATTTGAATTTTTTGGCACTCTATAAATAGTGCATTTGTCAATGCAGGACACGCTCTAACTCCATGACCCACCTCACCCAAAAAATGAGACCTAACTCTAGTGTAGCTGCCCCTAAACTCCTTTTCACAAACATGGCAAAACCAAACCCTACTCCCCCTGAATTTTTTTGTCTTTCACCCATGGCTGTCACAAATTGAAGGAATGGTTTTTTTTGTCTAGTGGGTGTTTTGCATAGTCCTTCATAGTTTTGGTATTGGTTGATGAAGGATGGTGTTGGGTAGGGGTTATTTGCTCTCTAGTTTGCCTTCTAACTTGCATTTCAACTTCACTATCACTCCCACCCTCACTGTTGCTCATGTTTTTTGTTTTTAGAATGCAAGTTTTGACTGAAAATGCAAAAAACTAAAAAAAATCAGACTATGTATACTTCATATTTTGCAAAAAAATGAAAAAATGAGAATAGAGAAAGGAAATGCATACCTCTTTGATGGATTTGCACTCCCAAAACACTATTTCAACCTCCTCTCCTCCTTCAAACTGCTGCTCCTTCTCCTTCAATGGCTGCAATTTTTTTTCTTCTCAAACCCTTGGCTGCTCACACAAACAAAATGAATAGAATGAAGTTTTAGAGGCCTTTTTTCTTTCATAAAAGAGTGCAAAATATTAGGGCCCACACATGCCACGTAGGCAGGCCTTTTTTTTAAAACTTTATGCTTTTTTTTTTATGTTTATTGGCTTCAAAACACGGGGGACGGCCGAGGGACGGCTCAGCCGTCCCCATTTGGGGAAACGGCGTCCCCCCGTCCTTGGGATGTTTCCCATGAATTTACAAAAAAAGGGGACCGTCCCCCCCCGTCCCTTGGTACCCGGGACGTCCCCAAAATCGGGACGAGGGATTTTTTTTTGGGGGGGGGGGTGCGCGTCCCTAGGTAACCTTGGAAAATAGAGAAGTTGCTTGCTCAGGTCTGATGGGTGATGAGAATGTAGCTTCAACAGAGACTTTGCCATGGCATTTATTTTTTGTTAAGAAAAAAGAGAGGCGTGGATCTGCTAACAGACAAAACCAATTTATACAGAAACAAATAAATAACATACCTATATATATAGGTATGTTATTTATTTGTTTCTTTATAAATTGGTTTTGTTTGTAGCCAAAAATACTAATATACATGCCAAAAATGCTAAAATACTAAAGTACCAAAGCATTTTATCAAACAGTTCACTTCCTTGTTGCTATGGCTAAAACAAGCGCTTTCAAACAAGCTATGGATTCTTGGCAAAAATCTATCAAAGCATAATAGTAAGCATAGACAAGGTAGTGAACTGTTTGATAAAATGGCTTGAAGAAATGTGGTTTGTTTGATAAAATAGACAAGCAAATGTATAGACAAGGCAATGAACTGTTTGATAAAATGCCTCAAAGAAATGTGGTCTCATGGAATGCCATGACAAGCAAATGTGATTGGCAGCTGCTTGTCTATGCTACCACATTTTTCATACATGTCTACCAAAGCATTTTATCAAACAGTTCACTGCCTTGCTGCTATGGCTAAAACAGGCACTTTCAAACAAGCTATGGATGCTTGGCAAAAATCTATTAAAGCATAATAGTAAGCATAGACAAGGCTATGAATTGTTTGATAAAATGCCTGAAAGAAATGTGGTCTCATGGAATGCCATGACAAGCAAATACATAGACAAGGCAGTGAACTGTTTGAATTGTTTGGTAGACGTATGAAAAATGTGGTAGCATAGACAAGGTAGTGAATTGTTTGATAAAATGTTTCAAAAAAATGTGGTCTGTTTGATAAAATAGACAAGCAAATGCATAGACAAGGCAGTGAAATGTTTAAAAAAATGCCTCAAAGAAATGTGGATTCATGGAATGCCATGACAAGCAAATGCAATTGTCTATGCTTACTATTATGCTTTAACTAGATGCATTGGTAGTATAGCAAGAAGGTAGTGTCAACTAATTTTCGGTTGCCTACCTGAAGCAGCATCGTGAGTAGCAGAATCCTTGGTGTTTTTCAATTGCTCCCCAAATCGCTTATAAAATATGCCTGAAAATGTTGCATGGGAAAAATAAATAAAAAAATCACGTGTTTCTAGGGTTTTTTTTTTTTACGAGAAAAGGCTTGCAAATTTTCTCGCGATTTTTCTAAGTGTTAAATGCGATTTTACCACAATTTTATCGGTTTCAAACTGGAAAAAATCATTGACCATTGCGGTCAACATTTTTCCTAAGTCTATGATTTTTTGGGGAAAAAATCGACAAACCCTTCGATTTTATTAAAATCGCAATGAATCACGATTTTTGCAGTTTTCTGCTTCTTTGCTCGTCTCCTCAATCCACAAACTCCTCTTATAGCTTCTCCAAGGTAGGCGACCATTTGAAAGGATACAATCCTTGGCAAAGGAGGCAACTCTTCATTTGTTTGCACCTTTTCATAGTGCCTTTTAATACCAAACTTGGTTGCTTCATAAGGGGTCAACCTCTTTAGAAATAAATAATTTATTGGTCAACCTCTTTAGAAATAAATAATTTATTTAATTTTAATTTCACAAAAAATGGGCGCCACTATGAGGAGGGTGCCAAAACTAGAAATAAATAATTTATTTAATTCCAATTTTTTTTTTTAGAGCAAAGGCAAAGAGCCTATATATTTATATTTATATTAAAATAGGTTTATACATAGGATTATGGAGCTGGAATTTACAAATCCATGATTTTCCTAGACATTTCATAAACATCAATACAATGCACAGTGAAATGCAAATATTCATATCATTTTCGCTAATACTATTCAAAAGACCCAACCCATTCTGTAAACCCATCGATCATCATTTCAGTAACCCAGGTACAAACCAAAAAACCAAAATACTACTTGTTCCCGTTCTGGCTATTCTTCGATTCAAGCCACCTACACTGAATTTTCATCTTGAGCCTCTATAGTCTCCAAAGCTTGAAAGTCACGAACAACAGGAGCATCATTTGCAATTGGAGCGCGATGAACATGCCACCCACGCACACTAGAGCCATGGCCTTCGACCAGAGCACTTGCCATTTGTTTTCCCCAAGCCAACCTTGGTCGAGCTATCAACCTCATTCCTCGTCTGTTTACATTTTCTGCATTGTCATGAACGACCTCCGCTTCCACTTGACCCGCGCTCAAAGCAGATGAAATCCCTTGACCTTTCCTCCTAGCAGAGTTTATGGGACAATGGGGAGTATGAGCATTGAGGAAAGAAATTGCATAGTATTTTTCTTTTATGGCCATATCCATGTTCACACAAACCCTCCCATAGTTCTTCCTTAATGCGTTCAACAGCCTACTGCCACTCTTGTATTGCAAGGCCAACCTAATAGACTCATAAATCTCCTCAAATCCATGGTGGTGATAAATAAAGTCCCTTGGAAATAAACCGCCTATGTCCCCATCCCCAGCAAAGACATTGTAATTTTGGGTTGCAATTAACAGAGCATTGTTTTGAAGAAATTGAGGCTTGACAAACTACTCAGCTATAAACACTAACTCTCGATAAGATTGCAGTAAATCCATAATGTTTGAAAGGAAAACAGAGAGCACCTGAGAAGGAAATATAATTCTTCTTGCATGCGGACTTGTCACCTCCACGCCAAGAACGGTGCGAACAACTTCCTCAACCCTAGGGCAAGTCAAATTAAAAACCAACTTCAGACAATCATGAGAGAGGTATTCTTCGAAAGGAAGTTCCCATGGTTGAACTGCCATGTTCACTTTGCAATTCTAGGGTTTGAAAGCCATACTGCTAATTCTCCACACCTAGACGTTTTACTGAAAGACTAATTAAGCAAAACTTCAGGTAAATGCCACTTATAAACCACCTCCCTTTATAGCCACTAAAAGCCATATGCATATCTTTGTTGCAATTAATGGGGAATATTTTGCTGTAATGAGGAGGCAAGCCTAGAAAGCATCATAGGATTTCCTTGTGTTAGTTCGTGTGAAACTTGCTTTCCTAGCTTAGTTTTCTGTGTCACACTCCTAATCATCATAGCGCTTTGTACCTGCAAAAACAACAAACATTAAACAAAAATTGATGTAGGCAACACATGTTCGTTATTGGACACTGCTGCCGTAATCATCTCTGAAAGTGTGCCTTTCAAATCCGTCGGCACTTTGATGACAAGGATCGATGCAATCATTAAACATACATCAACATTCTGACAACCATTTGTATTTTTTAAACAAAACTGACCACCTCATACAAGGTGATTCCACATCTCTCAACCTAGTTGTCAAGCTAGCTAAGCAAGTTTTGCCAACCAACACACCCATCTTCCTTGTCACTCAACCTTGAACTTGTACGTTGGAGTATGAAATTTAAAAACTGTTTTGATTTCCTTCCTCAATTGTGTGCTCTAGCAATTGAGGAAAAAGATTTGCAATCTCTTGATTCCCTACTACCTCAAAATTTTGTCCATCACATCCCATATTTGCAACTCTATCAACTATCTTATTGCCCTCTCTATATGAGTGCGAGATTTGGACTTCAAAAAAAGTATCCAGAATTCGCCAAGCTTTAACCAAAATATATCTTAACCTCCAATTGTGTATGAATCTTTCTTTGCAAGCATTTATTATAATCAAAAAATCACCCTCAATGTGTAGTTTATGAATATCCATAGATTTTGCTACCTTCAGACCATAGAGCAGTGCTAAACCCTCTGCAATGTTATTAGTGCAATTTAACAAGTGAATTGCCTTAACTGCTAGGAGAGAACCATTCCAGTCCTTGATGACTATTCCAGCACCCGACAACCTTGGATTTCCCCTTGAAGAACCATCAAAATTAAGCTTAAAGAAATCTTTTGAAGGAGGTTGCCACTTGACTTTACTTCTGTCAATTTTTAATTGCGAGGCAATCATTTGAGATCCTTTGAAAGGCAAAGATAAAGATTCAGAAGCCAATTATCCCAATTCAAAAACACTAAAGAAACATTCTTTATGCCTTTGGACATAAGCATTAATTGCCTCAGAGATTGATTGTTCAATCTTGTTTTTTTTTGATACGTAAATCTGTTTTTATTGATTGCTAAAGATATTACATTGATCAACCCATCATCTAGCAGTGAAACATCAAACCCATCCCCCAAACCACCCTAAACGCCAACCCCATACACATAGAGAGACATTTGTCCAAACCCCCAAACCACTAAACATCCAGACCACCTAACTCCAAAGACGCCCATACATCCAACAAACACAACCATCATACCCGAACCCAAATACTACCCAGCCATCAGAGAGCCACCTTACAAGCAATTCCTCCTTTTGTGGTTGATCTGAGCAACATATTATGCTTGTTTGGACCAGATTTCCTCCTTTTTACCTCTATCCATTCCTTCTCACAATGAGGTGACGCCATCATGTTCTGATCCACCTCTGCTAAGGGAACCACCCTCAACACCTTCCCAGATGGAGTTTGATCAGATTGATTAGAACCCATGGAATTTAAACCAACAGGAACAGGAGGGCCCAAAGACGACGAGGAATGATCCGAAATTGTTGAAGAAACACTGTCTGAAGCACCTTGCTTCCCATCTATAGGAGCAACAACCACCAAGTTCTCCGAACTCCTATTAAGCGGGGCTAGAGGTTGATCCCCAGAAGAAGAAGTATGGATCCCCTTTGGAGAGGCTTGAGACTCTACTGGAGCTTTGGAAGAAGAGGAAGGAACAACATAGTGCTTCGATTCAACACCGACCGACCACGAAGGCTTTCTCGAGGCTTGGTTCCCAAGGGCATGCTGCTTCCGACAATGGGAAGCAGAATGATCCATCGCAAAGCAACACCTACATCTAAAAGCAATCTTTTCATAATCAAGAGGCTGCCTCCAGCTTCTGTTGCCAACCTTCAGGAACATCTCAGCAGGGAGACCCTTTGCCAAATCCATTTCGACACAAATTCGAGCACAAGTGGAGTTTTGATAGCTGATCGTTTCCTCAGCCGCATAGTGATAACTTCCCAGGACATTGCGAATGGCCCTCAAACAGTCAAGTTCCCAAAATTGAATGGGAAGATAAGGCAGCCGAACCCACAAATATGCTGAGCTGAAAATTTCTGTTCGAGGGTCAAACTCCAGAAACCAAGGTTTCATACACAAGAAATCCCCTTGGAAAATCCAAGGGCCACACTCCATTACCAACTCCTTATCTTTCTGGGAATCAAATTCTAGAATGAAAAACCCCTTTGCACAGGGGTAAATGCTAATCTCCCCCCCCCATATACTCCTACCAGTTCTTCGAAACCCAAGCGTGCAAATCACAAAGCTTCGACTAGATCCTTGTAAATTGGCAAGTCAGGGCGTGGTTAGACAAAAATTCCTCCCGATCAAGAGCCAAATTCTCTAGACAAACTTCGGGAACAGAGGAAGACGAGCAAATTGGAAATGGAGAGCTCAGCTTGAGGCCAACACCGCACCTAGGGTTAGCAGAGTTAAGAGAGATCTCCCTGTCCTTAGGGTTTGCATATGAAGCCACGCCGCCAATCTGACCACCAAACCTGACGACATCCCTGAAGGAGCCCATTGAATCTTGGCCGCGACACTTCTCATTGACAGGACGCTCAATATCCGACCTTTGGACCCTAGCAACCTCCGCACCAAGCCCACTGATCGCTCTAGCCACCTTCGCCCCACCGTCGAGCCCGTTCTGGGCATCCACCTTGTAGCCACAATTCCCGTTTTTAGTGAACACCTTGCTACCACACACCTGCAAATCCGGATCAAGCGACAGAGGATTCCATGAGAGAAAGCAAGGGTTTCCAACGGTCGAGCGAGCAACGGGAGTAGAGGAGAGCGTCGCCATAGTGAGTCTTTAATTGTTCAATCTTGTTTTTAATTTGCATTATTGACTGGGATTGCTGTCTAAATATTATTTTATTTCTCTCCCACCACAAGCTCCAGACTACTAGAGCAGGAGCAACTTTCCATATACATGCAAAGAAGGATGTTTTAAACAATACTGGCCAGGCAGTAAATAAGTCCCATAAGGTGGGTGGCATTGAAAAGGAAACGTTCAGTTTAACTTTGATAAATTGCCAACATTCTTGTGCCCAAGCACATTCCACAAATAACTGATCTACAGTTTCATTAACTTCTTGACAGAGAACACACTTGAATGGTTCAACAAAGCCTAGCTTACTCAATCTATCACTTGTTAATATTCTTTTGCAAAGCGCAAGCCATGTAAAGTTACCAGCCTTGGGTAAAATCATTGGATTCCAATTTCCAGCAAAAGGAGAACGCTCTATGTGATTGAGATTGAGCCATAGTTGCTATAAGAGACTTATAGCCCTGCTTAACTGTGTAATTCCCATCCTTAGAGGGCGCCCAAATTAGCTTATTTGAACCTCTTGACAAGAACACAATCCTTTCCTGTAAGGATTTATGTAACACACTTCTTTGATTAGGGGTTAACAGTGGGGATATCAAAACTTTCCAAACAACTTTCCTAGAAATAGGATCAACTCTGTCAACATAATCCTTCAACTTGCTGCCCCATAAAATTGATGGCACTTGCTCAACTGGGAGTAAATCTTGAATTGAGGACAAGAGAGGAAAGTCGTTCCATGAATCCTTCCAGAAATGCACACTTTCCCCATTATGGACCTCCCAGGTCAGATATGGTATAATTACCTCTCTACAAGTTACCAGAAAGTTCCACATCACCGAACCATCAGGTGGATTTGAGATGGTTAAAATTCTAGCTGGGTTATCATTATCCAAATACTTGGCTTGCATTAGAGAACACCACCTCAAATTTGGCTTTTGATACATGCGCCATACTAGTTTGGCTCCCAACGCTAAATTTCTTGTAGACAAGTTATGCACGCCTGCACCTCCACTGTTTTTATTTGTGTACATATTTTCCAAGGAGATCGAAGGGATCTTTCTTTTTCCATCCATATTTCCTCTCCACAAGAAATTCTTAATAAGCTTTTCAATTTGTTGCACTATACCTTTTGGAGCCTTCAACACAACCATAAAGTAGTTGGGAATTGCTGCTAACACTGACTTTATCAGGAGGATACAGCCAGAGAAAGATAACCACCTTGCCTTCCAAGATAAGATTTTGGACTTTATTCTAGCTATAACCTTCTGCCAATACTGGAGTTTATCTGCCCTTGTAAAGAAAGGGATACCTAGGTATGCACTTGGAAGCTCTGCTACTTGAAAACCCAACATATTTACTAGTCTCTTTGAAAGTGATGGATGTGTATTAAAGATATAGACTTTCGACTTAGAGGCATTTACTTTTTGCCCCAAGGTAGAAGAGTATTTATCAAGCACCTGTTTAACTTGTTTCGCCTCCAATAAAGAAGATTTACCAAATAGGAAGGTATCATCTGCAAATAGAGAGTGTGTTGCTTGAATTCTTGTATTTGGAATGGAGACCTCCTGCCAGAGCCCCTGATCATGGGCTTTTTTAATCATTCTACTCAATGCTTCTGCCATGATGGTAAAAAGGATTGGGGAAAGTGGATCTCCTTGCCTCACCCCCTGAGTAGGAGTAAAAAATCCAACTGGAGCCCCATTAATTAATACTGAAAAGTTAGCCCTTGACAAGCACGAGCGAATCCACTTGCACCATTTCAAAGCAAAGCTAAACCTTTGAAGAACCTGAATCAGAAAATCCCAATCAACCCTATCATATGCCTTCATCATATCAAGCTTGATAATGAAAGAGGGCAAAGCACTGTCTTTAATGGAATGCAACACTTCATGGGCTATGAGGGCCCCTTTAGGTGTCTCCCTACCAGGAACAAAGCCCCCTTGTTCATGAGATATTATTTTTGATATGAGAGGCTGTAGCCTGAGATAAATAGCCTTGGTGAATATTTTATATATGGTATTGCACAAAGAGATTGGTTTGAATTCTGCAAAAGATTTTGGCTCATTGACTTTAGGAATATTGACAATGTGAGTTGTGTTAAACTGTTTTAGCATAGACCTTGTCTTTCTAGATTCTTCTAGTGCTAACAAGACATCAAAACCAATAAAATCCCAACACTTCTGAAAGAATAAGCTAGTAAAGCCATCTGGGCCTGGAGCTTTATCAGGTGGTAAAGAGAACACAACCTTCTTAATCTCCTCAAGAGTAAAAGGTTTCAACAACTGATCATTCTCCTCTTGATGAAGTAGCTTAGGAATGTTCTCAAGCAGTTCCTCAACATCCTTAAGAGCAGAATCTGACTTATTTGCAAGAGCTGACAACAATTTCGAAAAAACCTTACCCCTTCCTCCTGAATCTCTTCTTCCTTTGTCAAAACTTCTCCTGTTAGCGAAGATTGAATGGAAAACACAGAGTTCAAAGACTTCTTTACTTGTGTTGAGGCATGAAAGAACTTTGTGTTTTTTTCCCCTTCTCTTAACCACAATTCTCTAGATTTTTCCCTTCAGTCGATTTCCTCTCTTGCTAACAGCTCTGCCCATTCTGCCTGCAAACCCTTTTGATATTCATAGTGTTGATGTTATAGCAGCTTCGGGCTCATCCTTCCAGCCACGTGTCAAGACATAAAATTGCGTATAGCCTATCGGCTATTTATTTTATTGAGATAATAAGTGAAGAGGCGCTTCACTTGGCAACAAATATAAATTCCTCTTGGGCCGACCTTCCTTGTAATTCGCATTTATTATTTGTAATTATATTCTTTGTATTATGTCCGACCTTGTACATGAAGAGGTGCGACCTCTCTCACATTTGTATATATATACAAGGTCATTTCCATTCCATTTCACATCAAGCAAGTTTGAATCATTTCCTTCATTCAAGTGCGAATTCCTTCAAGAGCAAATTGCGAATTTTCTCTAAGTGCAGATTTGAAGATCAAGGAAGAGAAGATTATTGTTTTTCATTGCATCTAGAGTTGGTGCTGATTATAGGCCTTGAGTGTGGCCTCATTGTAAAGAGATTTGTTGCCATCTTTTATATATATAAGAGAGATCTTTGTTGTTGGGTTTTTCTCCCTCAAGTGGAGGGTTTTCCTAGAGTATATGCTGTGTTATTGTGTCTAATTTTTGAAGTAAATTCTGTGTTTTATACCTGATCATAAAAACTAACACATAGGAGGTATCATCTAGTCCATTTTTTAATTTTTTTTTTTTTTTTTTTTTTTAACTCATGAGGAGGGCACCAAAACTTGAGGAAGTCGGCCAGCATAAGCATAATTTTAATTTTATTTTATTTTTGGTTTTTGAGAACAAAATTTGCCTTTGGAACGATTAGTGACCCTTGGCCTTCATTCAATGTTTTTAACGACAATATAAATGGTAGCAATTAGTTTTCCTTTCGCCTTTGTCAACAATGACAATCTCATCCATACGCCTTTAACATCAATGACAATAATTTCAACAATCTCCCCCTTCGTCATTGATGGCAACCTTGCATAAAATAATTCGTGAATATAGTAAAAACATAATATTCCCCCTGTCTCTATTGCTCCCCCTTTCTCTACTCCTTTCACATCAATGGAAAAGGTTTCTTTGGAGTTGTAAGATAGCGTAGTGATGAGCTCCCCTTGAATAATATATCTTATCAATGACTAGATAAAAAGGATATCACCCCCAAATTTTGGTGAAAATACTCAAAAGTCTCTTTTGGAAGAGGCCTTGTAAAGATGTCTGTAATCTTTTCTTGTGTAGCAATATACTCTAACTTCACCTGTTGGTCTGCCATCTGCTCCCTTAAGAAATGATATTTGATTGGAATGTGTTTGGTTCGAGAGTGCAATCACAGGATTCTTCGATATATTGATTGCACTTGTGTTATCACAAATTATGGATTTTGGATGATCTTTTTCTACCTTGAGGTCCCTCAATGTTTGCTTCATCCAAAGAACCTGAGTACAACAAGAGGTTGCTGCTATATAATCCACCTTTGCTGTGGATAAGGAGACCGAAGCTTGTTCCTTACTCAACCATGATACAAGACTTTTGCCTAGAAATGATGCACCTACACTTGGTTCTTTTTGTCATCAACACTACTAGCCCAATCCGCATTAGTGTATGCTGCTAAGGTGAAATCTTCACCTCTTTGATACAACAACCCAAAATCCACCTTTTAGATGTTTAAAAATCCTTTTAACTGTTTGCACATGGGTTTCTTTTGGTGCTACCTAAAATCTTGCTACCATACCTACTACTTGCATAATGTTAGGTCTTGAAGCTATCACATATAACAAAATTCAATCATTGACCTGTAGAGAGTTTGATTAGCCTTAGGGGACTCATCATCCTTAGTCAATTTGCATCCTGTGACCATGGGTGTACTCACATGTTTGCAAACCTCCATCTAAAATTTGTCCAACATCTCCTTAGTATATTTGGTTTGTGAAATAAATATTTCTTTATTTGATTGAGAGATTCGCAACCCAAGGAAGAAGGACAACTCACCAAGCATATACATTTCAAACTCCTTTTGCATGTTCATGGCAAACTCTTGGCACATTTTTATCATTGCTACCTCCAAAGATAATATCATCCACATAAACTACAACAATCAACTGATGACCACCTTAATTTTTAATGTATAAATTGCTGTCATCAATACCTCTTTTGAAGCTTTGTTGTTGTAGATACTTATCCAATCTTGAGTACCAAGCCCTAGGGGCTTATTTCAATCCATAAAGTGCTTTCTTTAACTTGCATACATAGTCCTCATTTTCTGATAGGATGAATCCTTCAGGTTGTTCAATATACACCTCTTCTTCTAAGTTTCCATTCAAAAATACTGATTTGACATCCATTTGTTAGAATTTGAAATCCTTAAAACTAGCAAATGCTAAAAACATCCTTATAGCCTCAAGATGAGCAACATGGGCAAATGTTTCTTTGAAATCAATACCTTCGACTTGAGCATAACCCTTGCATACTAACCTTGTTTTGTTCCTCACAACTTGGCCATCCTCATTTAGTTTGTTTCTGAATACCCACTTAGTGCCAATTACGTTCTTATCCTTAGGTCTTGGGACAAGTTCCCAAGTCTCATTCTTTTCAATTTGATTTAACTCCTCTTCCATAGCATTTACCCAATACTTACCTTCTTGAGCTTTTGTAAAATTTTTGGGTTCTACTTTAAAAAGCAAGGACAAGTTTGCATGTTTTGATGTACTAGCTAGTCTCCTTGTCTGAATTTCTGCATCTTTATCATTGAGAATGAAGTCTTTTGGATGATTCCTTTAAACAAATCTAGAAGGTGTTCTTTATCACCAAGAATTAAATCTTTTGGATGATTCCTTTGAACAAATCTAGAAGGTGTCTTAGATGGTATGCTTGATGGTGTCTTTGTGTCTCTTTGCTCAGCTATCTCATTTTCAATTTCTTCATCTACTTCCTCTTCTTTGCAACTATCTTCCTTTTGACAATCAACTTCTTGTGCCTTCTCTTAGATGCCCTTCCTCATCCACTCAAACATTGGCACTTTCAATAATTTTGTGCAATATCTTATTATAACACCTAGAAGTTTTGCTCCTTAAGAGTAACCAAGGAAAATACGTTCATCACACCTAGAGTCAAATTTTCCCAAATCTTCCTCATCTCTTCTTATATGACATTTGCCCCCGAATGCCTTGAAATACTTCATTGTTGTAGGCCTACCCTTCCATAGTTCATATGGTGTTTTAGAATTGTTTACTCTAATTTGTCCTCAGTTTAGAATGTAGATTGCCATATGAACCACTTCTCTCCAAAAAGTGTTTGATAGCTTGGACTCATTTAACATGGTCCTTGCCATTTCTTGGACATTTCTACTTTTCTTTTCTACAACTGCATTTTGTTGTGGAGTCCTCGCAGTAGAAAGATGTCACCTTATACCATGTTCACAAAATTTTTCAAATTCATTTGAAGTGAGCTCTCCTCCTCTGTCCGATTTCAGGCATTTGATTTTTGGACCAGTTGCATTCTCAACTAAGGCTTTGAATGCCTTAAACTTCTGAAAAGCTTCAACTTTTTTTTCTTTTTCAAAAACATAATCCAAGTCATTTTGGAATAATCATCAATTAACAACATAAAGTAACTCTCACCTTGCATGCCTTTTGTTCTGGTTGGCCCACATAGGTCAGTATGGATAAGTTCCAAGGGTTTAGATGTTGAATTCTCGTTTGTCTTGAAGCTCACCCTTGTTTGCTTCCCATATTGGTGTTGCTTGCAAATGGTATTTGAAGGCTTTGAAATCTTTGGTATGTCTCTCATCGTCTACTTATTGCTGATTTTTACAAGGTTGTCAAAGTTTACGTGCCCCATTCTTCTGTGCCATAACCAACTCTCATCTTTTTGCCCCATATAACATTTTTCACCTTTGATTTCATTGAGGATATAGAGATTATTGGCTGTTCTACTTGTGTTTGCAATCAATTTCCTTTCTTGATTTCACATCCTTCCACATGAAATGTGGGAGTGTGTCCTTGCTCACACATTTGACTCGCACTTAGGAGATTATTCTTTAGCCCTTCAACATATAGAACATTCTCGGTTTTTGTTCTTCCGTTATCCAAGCAAAGAGTACCTTTTCCTGTTATCTTTGTCGTAGCATTGTCCCCAAATTTCATGGTCCCTCCATTTACTTCCTTCAAGGTAAGGAATTTACTCTTGTCACCAGTCATGTGGCTTGAGCAACCACTATCAATATACAATTGCTCTCTCTCACTTTGAGCATGTAGGGCAGTTTGTACAAGCATGGATCTCTCCTTCTCTTTCTCTTTCTTTTCTTTCCATGTTTTGGTATTTTCCTCCTTTTGCTTCACCATATTATCCTTCTTGCTTTGTTTGGGAGGATCTACAAAACCAATTCTACAAAAGCGTGCTGTGTGCAAAAAATTATTGCACTTATAGCATATAACATTGTAGTCTACTAGAGGGGCAAAAAAGTTATAGTTCCCATTTGTGAACCCATAAGTACTTCTATTCTTATTCCAACCAATGTTTCTTGCATGAGTCCTACAATCAATAGCGTTATGATCAAATTGATTACACAAGAAACAACAACCAAAGAAAGAGTGTTGGAACTTGGTCATGTGCACTTGCCTCAGAGGAAAGGCCTTTCTAAATTTGTCCTTGTTGATTTTTAGGAGTACTTGAGTTTGTGGAGCTTGACTCTCTTTCTTCTTATTGCTTAGTGGGACTTTTGAGAGCATCAACATAACTCTTTGTTTTTCCTCATTTGTCCTCTTTGATGGCTCTTTGGAAACTTGATCTTCCTTTTCTTCATTATAATATCATTAAGGCTCATGTTCAACTTACTGTTTGTCTTTTCAAGCTCCTTTCTCAAGGGAACAATTTCAGATTCTAACTTTCAAATTTTTCTTCCTTTTTCTTCAATTGGATTCTTACCTCCTCTTCAATCCTTTTGCTTCTTCAATTTGAATTTTTTAGATTGATGATCATATTTTCAAACTCTTCAAGATTTTGTGATAACTTTGCCTTAGATTCATCGTCCCTTGAAGCTGCAATTTTTGTTTCAAATTCTTCTTCTTAAGTTTCTTGATTTCATCTAGGGCAGAAATAAGTTCCTCTTCCTAATCTACTTCCCCATCCATTTTCATTCTCTTCCCCTCTTTCTCTATCTTTTCATTATTTTCAAGATATCATCTTTTGTTTATATCACCATGAAGAATCTTGTAAAGTGCCTTGACAAATTTGAAGTTTAAACCCTGATTTTCTGCCTTAGGAATTTTGTCAAACACTTTCCTTGCAACCTTCAACTTGCTGATAATTTGTTTCAGTTTGCTTGAAATGGTTTTGTTTTGATACCAATGATGTTTTGAAACTTAAAAATGATTGCAAAGTAACTAAACAAGAGACTAGAATGTTATGCAACTTCTTATTGCTCTTTTTCAAATGCAAATACATGGATTGCTGATATAAAATGCACACCTACAGCCAAGAGACATTTCTACAAACACTTGGCATGCAAACTATAGAGTAATTATGTAATGAAGTGCAAGAGACATTTTATCAAACAATTATCATGCAACCAGCCAATGACATTTAGTCATACAATTGTCATGAAACTCTTACATCTTCAAAATGTATTTGAATGTCTGTAATTGAAATGCAATATATAAATATCTCAGCCAATGATCTAAATGGTGTTGCCAAGACTCTTGGCATACAAAGTAATCTATGCAAATCTGATTACACTTCAATGGCAACCCCTTGACATCTGGTATACGTTGTTTACAATCTGATTTGTGTAATTTCAATGCGTAGGACTGAGATGACACTCTAACTAACAAATGCAAACCCTTATTATTCAATGCAAACCAAAGTAATGCCAACTAGAAGAAATCGATGGAACCTGGAACAAGATAGCAGCCTCAAAGATTCATTCGATTCTCCTTACTGGTGCACTCTTTGTCTTCAAAATTGCTGCATCCCAACTTTTAGACCCCCAACGATGATCCATGGATTTTCTTGGAATTTATTAAGGCTTCTAGACATAAAATTGCCCCTCATCTATGGCCGCCCCTGTTCAGATCAGCAAGCATGAAATGTATAAAATATGCTCAATATCGGCCCTCCTCCAGCAATGTATGTAATCTCCAATGTGTCTAGCAACAATATATGCAACCTTCAATGATATTTGATGAAGGATGAAGCTGGAATGAAGAAGTCGTCCCTTCTCTATGGCTGCTAATGGACTGAGAAAACCGCAGAAATTATTCTCCAAATTGTATCAATCAAAATTGGCCCTTGGCCACAATTTTGCACAATGTAGAAGACTGAGATATCCTCCACTCTCAACTAGCTAGGGTTGGTGTCACACAACCGAAACTAGCAAACTAAGAGAATTTTACTTCTCCAGCTGTGACAAGCATTTAAGCTCTCCAATATTCAGAAAGTGTAATTGACTCTAGGATATCTCAAATGCCCTCCAAAAGCCCCTTATAAAGAATTGACAAGAGATTTCAAGAAGCTTCTAGAATAAATTATTATTTTATTCTTTTAAGTGACTTTTTAATATTATTTTATTTTTAGTCACTTTAATATTAAATTAATTAAATATAAGGTTACTTTTTAATATTTTATTTTTAATAACCTTATAAGTAATTAATTTAATATATTCCCCTTATTGCTCCAAATTGGGGACATGACATCTCTTCTCTATTGTTGGCGGATAAACTCTCTTCGGATGAGCTACTTCCTCCTTGGAATATAAACTTTTCTCGTTTTTGTAAATACTCTCATTTTTCTCAAATTTGCCATGTCTGTGGCCCTTTTTATAATGCTGACTATCTTTCTTGATGTTATGCTCTTCCTCATCATCACTACTTTTACTTTCATATGGACATTTTAAGTTTGTCCCACATTTCTTTCGTTGATGCACAATGCATCACTTGTGTTTGTTTGTGAAGCTTGATCATGCTCTTGTGTTAATATTTTGGTGACTTTGGTAGTCACGTTTTTCCTCCAAATTAATTAACGGGGGAGTGTAGGGGGGTGGAGCCCCTCTTGTGGGATTCAGGGGGATCATCCCCCTGTGGGGGCCCGAGGGTGGAGCCCACGGTGGGGGTTTGGGGGCAACACCCTCAAAATTCTTGTTGAAAATCAGTTTTGTAACTGCCAAAGTTGTGATAGTTTTCTTTTTGCAGATTGAAAGGCCAAGAGTCATGCGTGGGAAGTAGTTACATGTAGTAGCACGCGTGGTTGAAGTTTAGCACAGAGCGCGGTTTTATGTTTTGAGGAACACACAACAATAGGTGACGAGTTGTGCAGATTGCAATTTGCAGGTTGAACATGAGTGTGCATGCAATAGTGGGTTGCTAGTTAATGTAATATGCATTTTTGCTGGATATTATAAAATTGAATAGCTGTTTGTGGATGTAGGCCACATTGTGTGAACCATGTTAAATTATTCTTGTGTCTTTGTGAATTCGTTTCTATTAAACTCTTTGTTTTACATATATAATTGTGTAATTTTAATTGCTCCATCTTGTTGGGAAATCCCATCAACTTTGACAAATTCCTATTCCGATAGCCCACACAAAATTGCATTCATGGCTTTTGCATTGTTTTCACTTGCCTTCTTTCCTGCCAAATCTGTTGGTGGAGATGATTGAGCATTATAACCATCCACTAGCGATTGCCAAATATCAAATCCAAGAGCCATTAAATGGGTGCACACCCTTACACTCCAGAAAGCATAATTTGTTCCATCAAACAATGGAGCCTTGTTGGAGGAGAATCCTTCTTCGCAGGTCATGTGTGCTCTTAAGATCTTCCTTCTAGTGATTAAGCTATACTTTGAAGGAACCAACTTTGATACCAATTGATGAGCACAAACTTATACTAAGAGGGGGAGGTGAATCAATAATATAGGACAATCTTTTACTTTTTCAAATTAACAACCACAATAACTTTAAATACACAATATCAACAAATGAGAACAAAAGAGGAACACAAGATTTACTTGGAAACCCTTTCGGGAGAAAACCATGGCAAAATTATGCTTATACAAAATTATTTTACAAACTTTGTAGGCACCAACCTACTGGAGACACCAATCCCCAACACTTGAGCACCAACTCAATAGGAGACATCAATCTCTTTCAATATGAGGCACTGACCTCAAGATGATGCACCAACCTCTTGATAGACAAAGTATTGTTCTTCTTGATAGCCCTCTTGCAAAAATCTGCCTTTGAATAATCTTCATTTATTTTCTCTTCACACAGATATGCTGCTGTATATATGATATATCAATTTGTCTTCCACACACACTCTCTTCTCAATCCACAAACTCCTCATATATCTTCTCCAAGGAAGGCGACCATTTGAAAGGATACAATCCTTGACAAAGTAGGCAACATTCATTTGTTTGCACCTTTTTATAGTGCCTTTTAATACCAAACTTGGTTGCTCCACAAGGGGTTGGCCCCTTCAGAAAATAATAATTTATTTAATTTTAATTTCACAAAAAATAGGCGCCACTATGAGGGGGGTCTGACCAATTTAATAGTAATTTAATTTATTTATTTTTAACTCATGAGGAGGGCGCCAAAACTAGAGGAAGTCGGCCAGAATAAACATGATTTTAATTTAATTTTAATTTTGTCTTGTGAGAACAAAATCTGCCTTTTGAATGATTGGTGGCCTTTGGCCTTCATTCGATTTCTTTTAACAACATTATAAATGGTAGAGTTTTCCTTTCACCTCTGTCAACAATGACAATCTCATCCATACGCCTTCGACATCAATGACAATAATTCTAACAACTTCTGCCATTTTCGTCCTTAATCTTCATTACTAATGTTTCCCTATAAAATCTAATCCACATTTCATGTCATTTACGCATTGTACTATCCTAGTTTTCTATATGGGCATTCTTGAATTTCTAAATACTTGTTTCTGATTTTTGGAACAAGATAGTATCAACTATCAAGTATATCATCAAAAGAGGCAAATTGTTGAGATAGACAAATCATATTCAAATTTAGAGAAACATGCATACCCGTTGACAATGATTATCCAACAGGGTAATTTGAGAACATATGGATTTGTAAATGGGAATCTAGCCATATCCAAACCCTATTTGTGGTCAGATTTACATATGTAGAGTTGTATATGGCAATCTAGTGTCATTATTCCAGTCTATAGTCTTTTGGATAGCCATGGCTTCAATTGTACATTGTTAAACCAATCATCCTATAGTAACACAATAAATTTGAAGGAATCCTCGTAGAAGATGGAGGCCAACATATGTTTATTGTTTATTGTAATTAAAGATCTATGAAAAGGCATAGAGCCTAGCACATAATACCATTCAATGAATTGATTGCAAGGGTCTTTCGATTTTTATTTAATAGATTGTTAAACCACGTTACTTGGTAGATCCAATCTAGGGTTAGATTTACCTATCTGTAATTAACTTATATCCTACTTAGTTAGTAGCAGCAACAATTGTAATCAAGTGCTTATCATTTCAATGTTTGTTAGTTAGGATTGGTGTTCCATATGGTCTTGGGACAAGGGGATAGGGGGCCCAAGGGTCTAGATTTGAGGATGATAGTGCAAATATATATCGTGCTTAAAAACATAGTTTCAAAAACTATAGAAGAAATAACATATGGGACTTTGAAATAGTTGAAAATATTTGATATTGCATTGAATGAACAATGAAAATGCCAAACATTCATATGCTTATATTATATTCAAAATTTCAAAATGATAATTACATTCAAAATACAATTGGTCATCAGCCTAATGCCTTAAATCATCACTCATCCCTAAAGTTCGCATTGAACTTTTGATCACTTGAATTGCTAGAATCCTCAGGCTCAAGATCCTTGAAAGCAATACCAATTAGCCTTGTCTATGCTACATCTTCATCAACTTGTGTTAGATCCTTTGTCTCTACATCCCATCGGATTGTTGGACTCTCATTGTACATAAGCGTGTCGCAGTCAATGAGAGGCAAGGTGCTATGTACAACTACAAGCTTCTTCACTCTCCTAGAGGTAAGTTGGTTCCTCTTAAAAGAGTGGATGAAGCTATAAGTAGACCAATTCCTCTCAATAATAGAAGAAATAGACACGTGGGATAGAAGACAGATGGCTAGTGTGGTAGTCAAAGAATTAGGCCCATGCATAGTCCATCATAGAATTGGATCTATCCGTGCCATGGTCTCCCTATCTATTTTGGGCTCTTCTAAGTATCCCCTAAGAGTGGCAAATTTTGTCCGCTTAGTATGAAGGATGTTGGCTTGTGTAGAATAATACATGTTTTGAATGGTCTTCATGAACCCTGCCTTCACCTCAACATTTGTATAGGAGTAATTTTGCTTGACCTCTGCACTTCACACTTCCGGTTCAATGCATATGTAGCCACGTGTAAGGGAGTGTTGAGTTTCTCCCATTGGTGATGAATGATTGGCCGAATGTGCTCATTGTAGAACACGAATGTGGGGTCTTTCTCCTCTACAATAGCCTTCATTTGGCCAAGCATATTGCCAATGCACTCATATACCTCCCCAAGGTTAGGTGCATTTTTGTGTCCATATCTAATAATTTAGAAATTGGAGTAATGGTGGCAACAATATATTTTGCATCAGCCCAAAAAGTATCGCTCTTCTCCACCTCCTTCACCCTCTTCCCTTGCTTTGACTTAGAATTGAACCACCGATTCCACCCTACTCTCATGAACATTAGTTGCAATGCCTCTTCCAACTCAAGCATCCTCTCCAAGAGAATGAAGTATGATGCATATATAGTCTCCATAGAGTTCAAAGGATTTTTAGAGAAGGTCCTAAAGAGTGCATGTGAAGTATGCTGGTTGCAAATAAACATATGCACATCTCTAGCACCATTAACCACATATTTGATCCATGTAATTTTGCCCATGTCCTTAGTGCATTATTCATGGCATGCACAAAACATGGAGACTACCAAATATGCTTGTAGGTTGCCTCAATCAATTTTCTTGCAGCTTTGCATGCATATGCAACATTGGTCACTACTTGCACCACATTCTCTCACCCAATCTCCTTAATATCATCTCTAAGTATTTGGAACTAAAATTCAGCATCCTTGTGCCTTGAACATTCAATAGCCCCAAGGAAGTAAGGATCCTCTGCACATGTGACCATGATGTTGGTGAGTGGACGATGCTTGATATTCGTCTACCCATCCATGATTATGCTGCATCCACTAGTGATCCAAATAACTTTTATTTTCCCTATTAGAATATTAATCTTGGAATAAGAATTATTCCAAGATTGTTGTTCTTAGTTTTCACTCCCCTGGCAATACATACAATGGTCTTGCTTTGATTATTTTTGCTAGAGCCTCCTTATAATAAGGAGAGCAAGCCACATGGAATGGAATGCCATTAGCAAAGAATAATTTGCCAATGGCATCATCTACGTTATCTTTGTTATGCATATTGAAGAACTTTGCCATCATATTTGCATCATCACTAGTGGTCATTCTATGTTTCCCCTTAAGCTCTGATGTGGCTACCCTTGAACTAGATGGAATAGTATAAGTAGAATGAGTTGAAACTTGTAAATTTGGGGTATTCCTAGTACTTCGAGGAGTAGGAGTAGGAGCCCTTAATGGCAAAGGGGTTGGTACAAGACTTTGGTCACCACCGTAAGCCCACAATTTATTTATTTCAATTCTTTTTTCAATTGACAATCTCCCACAAATTCCTAAACCTTTGCCAGTGACATAAAGGTGGTGAATTAACTCTTGTGATGCTTCCTTAAAATTCAAGTTGACAAAAATCACACTTCCATAGCCCCTTGTTGATTTTGCTTGCAATTTAGCGGCAAATTGTTTTAAAGGCGACTTCTTATCAAAGGGACCCTTGGGGAAAATTTCTCTAATAATTTGGAAGGGCAACTAAACTTTGCATTGCCAATAGAACTAGTTGTCTCTACCTCCCCCCACATTTGTACTCAGAGTTTCTGATTGAACCCTCATAGGCTCAATTTGTTCCTCTTCATCACTCATGCCGTGAGAACTAATACTCATAGTGACACTACAAGAAACAAAATTTATGGCTACTACACATTTCAAAATGTTATTAAATTAATAAATAATAAAATATGCATAGGCTCAAGACACAAGTATTTTCTTTTTTGTTTTTTGTTTTTACTTAAGTCGCATGAAGTGTAGAAGTAGAGGATACACAAAAATATAAATCCTTGTTCTTCAATCTTCATCAAACAAGGATTTCATTTTTGTTTTTCTTACTTTAGGTTGCAAGAAGTACAAAAGCATAGGATACACAAAAGACAAAATCCTAATCTGACTTGTAAATTAATTTTAATTTTTAAATTTCTAATCAAATATTTATTCAAATTTGTATAAGAAATATTCATAAATAAATTAACAAATAAGTTTGATCACCTAAATAATACAATATTGCTGTTATAAAAAAAAAAATTTTTTTTTTTGATCATTAATACATTTGCTCATTTGTAAAAGAAAAACAAAAATAATAAATTGAAATTGAAATTTGTAACAATGTAATTACTAAATTGTAAACCCTTAAATTAGTAACTAAATTTGTCAACTAAAATTAGTAATTAGTTACTAAAAATTTAACAATGAAAAAAACTAGTCATGAAGGAAGCCTACCTTGGGCTTGAAAAATTCTTTGAATCCTTTGATTCAATGGTGGATTGATGTCACTCTTTACCCTTGGTCTTCTTCTTGCTCTTCCTCTCACTTTTCCTCAATGCTAATGCCCATACTTGCGCTCTTGCAGCTTGTTTTTGCAACTTTCAACTTTTTTGTTGAAACTTGGGAGTGATTTGGAATGAGGCTTAGATGCCTATTTATAAGCTTTTGTAAGTTTTTAGGGTTTGGGTGGGGCCCATAAGCCACTAGGGTTAGGGTTAGTGGTATTCAATTTAAAAAAACATTTTGATTTAAAAAAATGAACTTTCAATTTGTTTTGATGTTGGGGATGCCTAGAAGTCCTCAGGACGGTTGGGGGACTCCTAGGAGTGTCCAAGAGTCCCCAAGGCATCCCAAAATGAGGTGAACATCTTAGAAATGTCCTTGGGTGTGGGCAATAGTGGTGGGATGGCCAGGGGCCATCCCTTCTAAGTCCCCACATCCTCTGACATCCCTGTCTTGAGGGTTGGGGGTTGGGGGACCAGGGGTGGGGATGTGTCCTCATGGAACATTGGTTAGGATTGATTCTCATATGTTCCATTTTACTTTATAAATAGAATGTTTATGAGAATAAGTAGTTCAAAAGAATATATGCCTATAAAGTTTTTAAATTGCATGTTAGCTCTGTAAATATCCTTTTCATAAATGTTTGATAATTTAAACATCTGTTGGTGGAGTTTGAGGCCTCAATGAAGTCTAAATGTAGGATGGAGGAAGCTGCAATTTCCATTTGTTTTCTTGAGTTGGAGAATATAAGTGTTGTTGGATAAATCAACTCCTTAAATTGCATGCCATGTTCGACTATCTAAATGATCTGGCTAGATCTGAAATGGAAGAATGAATTCGCAGTGAAATAAGACAAAACTATGATTTTAACTCTGTGATATTTGTTCTGAAAATTTTGCTGTATATGGTTTTTGACTTTTAAGTCATTCAAAGACTTAACATTGTGTTTCTTAATTTTCTTATTTATAAAATTCACTTTTAGTATTAAAGAAAATAATTTGCTTGATTTAAAAAACATTTATTTTATATCAACTAATTTAATAAATTTAAAATATATTTAATATTCATAAACATATAATATATTTGTAATTATTATAAAAGTATCAATATATAGATTATGTAAATGTGGAGTTGGGGTCCACTCCCTTTATTAAACTTGAAAATATGAAAAATAAAATAACAGCTTTTCCAATCTAGTGGCTTACATTTTATTGTTGAATTAATCCAACAACAATATAAAAAAGATACCTAAAATATTCAGGCATAAGCATAAGTAGACAAAATTATGCCCTATTTTGTATATATTTTTCTATATGACCTAGTAAACCCTTTGCAGCGTATTCATTCCTAGCTCCTTCCTTCTTGTTTGAGGTCCTACACCATTGTTTGTGAAGATCTTCCCTATAATAGATTAGCCAAAAACATGAAATATAGAAAATAAATGTTGAAATGCAAACACAGTCAATATTATTGTATTGAATTGTTAGAATTTTACTACAAAATATCATAGGCCTCTTCGAGGTGGCAGACTCCTTTGAACAACATTAAATACAATATAATTCGTGGATGCTCATACAATAACTCATGTCTTATATTTATTCTAGTTCTATTCAAGCTAACTACTATCTCCCAAGCATATGGGATTATTCATAATAACTCAAGGGATGACTTACAAAACATATGCATCCAAAGCTTTTATTACAATAAGGAAAGAGTTAGGACTAAGCGTTCCTAACATTCCCCCTCCCTCCTTGCCCTGCACACCCTCCCTTCCCCTTGAAAAGCTTTGTCCTTATTGTTGAAGGGAAGTAAGTTGCCACTAAATTTGGTGAAGGAACTCCCAAGTAGCATCTTTAGGGTGCATGGCATGCCACTGGATCAAGACTTCAACGAGTGAGCAGTTGCGAAGTTGGCGTGTGTTTGTATCTAATGCTGCTTTGAATTGGAGAATAATGGATCATTTACCATTAAGCTTAGGAAGAATGGCTTTATTAGTGACATGTTGGCCAAAACTTTCTTCAAACAAGAGATGTGGAAGATAGGATGAAGACAAGAGCAAGGTGGAAGCTCCAGCTTGTAAGCTATTGGACCAATTCATTAGAGAACTTTGTAAGGCCCATAGAACTTATGGGCAAGCTTTTAGTGACTTTTCATCTGTAAGGATTGTTTATAAGGTTGCAATTGGAGGAAAAACATATTGCTAGGTGGAAATTGCATTTGGAATGGTGTTGATTAGCTTACTACTTCATGTGAGATTTTCATGAAGGATTTAAAGAATATTGTCTTATGTTGAGGATAGTGTCTATTGTGTTGACTAGAAAACTATTGGGAATGTAATATAGAAGAGACTATGGTTTTTTCCCATAAATTGCTTCATTCAAGGTCTCATTTTTGTGGTTGTATGATATGAGGTGCTGTACCACCATTCTTTCATCAGTAACGACTTGACCCAATGGTGTTGTTGCTCAAATGTAAAACATTGGAGATATGTTTACAAACATTTATTAGGGGGTGATATCGAAAGCTCATCTTCAACATTGTGTCGATCTTGCTAAATAGTTCTTTCTGAAAATGGCTTATAAATGCTGCATGGCGATCAAAGACCATAGAAGAGGGTAGGCCATGGTGACAAAAAGATTCGTCAAGGAAGGCTTGAGCAATGGTTTAGGAGGTGTAGGGGTTGGCTAAGGCACAAAAGTGGGCATATTTGGAGAAGCAATCCACCACCACAAGTGCAACTAATTTTGTGCCAAACTTGGGAAGGCACTCGACGAGATCCACAAAATTATTTGTTCAAATCTGAGTAGGAATGGGAATGGTTGGAGCAAGCTTGGAGTTGCCATTGTTTCACCCTTGTGATGTTGGCAGATATCACATTTAACTACGAACTACTTGACATCCTCCTTCAACCCATGCAAGAAGAAATTCAACGAAACGTATATGTTTTCAAAAACCTTGAATGCCTAGTCTAAGGGAGGTGCATGTTGTTCAAGAAGATTTTTTTATGATATAAAGTAGAGTTGGGAAGTAAAATTAGGTGTCCTTTATATTGCAAATATTGCCCATCTCAAGAGTGGGTGGGTAATGAAGTAGGATTTGTAGAAAGTTGGTGGATGAGATGTTGTGTGGGCGATTTCCAGTGTTATTCTTGTTGGAAATCTTGCATCTATTCCAAAATTGGGATAGAAATTGCACATAGGGACACGTGTTCCTTAGAGCACCAACAACCACATTATCCTTGCCCTTCTTATAACTTAATAAGTGATCTTGTAGTCATACCCATGAGTTCGTTGACCCATTTTTGCTAAGCTATGGAGGATACTCGTTGCTCCAGGAAATATTTGAGACTATGGTGATTTGTTTTGATAAAAAATGCTTCCCAACCAAATATGACAACCACTTGTTAACAATATGAAAGATGGCCATCATTTCTTTCTCATAGGTACAAGTAACAGACCAAATTGTGCCTTGATAGGGCCTTGTTGTTGAAGGTGATGGGGTAACCATTTTGCATAAGAAGAACACCAATGCCATTTCTGCAAGCATCACTTTCAATTGTAAATGGTTTGGAGAGATTAGGCATGGTGAGAATAGGTGTTATACACATGTCTTGTTTGAGGACCTCAAGGGCATGTTTTGCTGTAGTGGTCCATGAGAAGACATTTTTTTTTGGTTATGCAATCAATGGAGCAACAATTTCCCATTGTCTTTGACAAGTTTTTGATAGTAGTTGGTGAGATCCAAAAATCTACAGAGGCTTCTGTTTCATGTCCCCTTTTTCAGATTAAGATAATTAATAATATTATTTAAGCTGGGCCTAGTAATTTCTAATTTTAAGGGCAACTTAATAGTATTATTATAATTAAAATAAAAATTAAAAAGTATTTTTAAATACTTGGGAGGGAAATTTAGGACCCAAGGGCCCAATTTGAAAAGGCATATCAAGGAGGTGGCTATCTTCATTTGAGGAGGATGGAAGTTATCCTTTGCATATTTTTAGATTTGAGCAGTTTGTTCAGTCTAGGGTATTCAAGGACAAAAACCCTTGGTTTGTTCAAGGTTTGAGAGGACAAAAACTTTCTTGAATTCCCTATATCGGATCAAGGACGAAAACACATGTTTCCAATCGTGGGTGATTCCAGCTGGGAATCACAATTGTGCTGATTTGTGGAGGAATTGGAGTTTGCTACAACATTGCCATAGAGCTGCTACAGTGCTTGTTTCTAATTTTTGGAGATTTCATGCGAGATTCCAGCAATAGGGTGATTTAGATTTGCAAGAAAATATTTGGAGAACCATTGCTGATTGATGTTCTTGCTGGTGTTCATTTTGAGCACCATTAATGGTTGATGCTGGATTTGTTAGCCATACCAGATTGCTGTTCCATTGCAGCCTTATTATCCACCACACAACATTGGAGGAGGGGCAGTTGAGAATAAAAGGAGATTGTAGCAGTTGTAAGGAATTAAATATGCTATTCTTTGATGCTAGGTTTTGTTTCTATTTTAATCTATTCAGTCATCAGACAATGGTATCCCTCTACATCATCATCGCTGGTTATTACAGGCTATTATGAGTTCTATTTTTTAATTTGAATTGAAAGAGGTCTGAGTGGGTACTATAGTTGATTTGAAGAATAAATGTAATGGCTGTAGTTCTGGGCAGATATCAACAATAAAGCTATAAGGGTTTTAGATTGATATTTCATTGTGATTTGTAATGATAAAATTCAACTTATCTTGGGTAGTAAGCTCAGTTTGAATTTCTCTTGAAAAATAATGCAATCAATGTAATGAATTCTATATGTATTTGGCTGTTCATGAAATCACAATTTGTATTGTTCATAGCCAGCATTATTGTTAGTCTTAGTTGTTGGTTTGTTTGCATATGTTTTGGGTTCAATTACTTAGAGATTACAAAAAAATCATAAAATCCAAAAAAACTGTAATTGGGACATTACATTCTAAGTGTTTTGGGGTGTTGCCAAGTTCTCATGGTACAAATTTGTCAAGGTCAACTCAAACACCTATTGGGGAGACAATATGTCCAAGGTACCCAATTTCCTTTTGACCAAAGGAGCACTTGGCACATAACTGATTATCAATGAGAAGCTATAATATCAGGTCAAGGTGTTGTAAATGTTTTGCCCAAGTTTTGCTATAGATCATCATCAAAATGCCATTAAAGAAGACCAAGATTAGTTTACCAAGGAAGGGCTGAAAGAGTTTGTTAATCAATCCTTGGAGGGTGGATGGGGCATCAGTGAACCCAAATGGGATGATAAGTGGCCATCATGAGTGCGGAAGGTTGACTGCAGAATATCTTTTTCCAAATATAAAATGCTCAAGAAGATGCATTGCTGATTGCTTCGACATCTTTTGAATGCAGGGTGGCTGAGTGCTCCAGATTACCCTATTAGGGAGGCGCCACTTCTTACCTCACAAACAGCTACCAATCTGGATGATTCTTCCTCCAATACCTAGGTGCAGCTCCAATGACATAGCTTGAAAGTTGATGGAATATCTCCTTCTTGGTGCTCAGGTCTGAGAAGAACCCTAGAATGGGCGGTTTAGGGTTTTAGCACTCTTCCAAACTTCTTCCAAACCTGCATATAATCTACCCAAAGGCTGTGTTTAGGTCTGGGCTGCACAACTACCCTTGAATGGCATACAAACTCCTTGAACAGACCTGCTCTAGGTTAAAAAAAAGTAACTCAGACTTCAAATTGCAGTTTGCCTGATTCTGATTATGAACCAAATAGAAGTTAAGAGACTAAGTAAGACCCTAGACCAGGGTTTTCGTCTTGACCTAGATAGGTAACTAGGGTTTGCGTCCTAGTTGGCCTGCTTGAGCCAAAATTCAAAAATCATACCAAATCTCCATGTCCTCAAATGAGCCTTGAGTGCTCCTATTTTTACCTATTTGAAGCTGAATTCCCTTTGATGCTGACTTGAATACCACCTTTATTTTATTTTTTGAAATTTTAGTTTAATATTTATATTTCATATTTTAGTTTATATTTATTATTTTATTAGTTATATTTTATATTTAAATATTAATTAAATAATGTATTGGTCTAGTGTTTTAAAACACCTTTATACAATGAGTAGGCTGGGAGCTGATCTGATTAGGAGGGACATGACAGTCCTCCTGCCCCAAATATTCCTTGTCCTCAAGCAATGACAACTTCGGAAACTCTATCCACTTGATGCCCAAACAACATAACATAGATCTATGCTCATCGATCCTAGGCATTGCAACAAATAAACCATCTTCTTTAGCAGTAACACTTACTAACCTTGGCTTCTTCATTGCCTTTGCTTCCTTAATGACCTCATCATTATGTGTGTAAGCTTCATCATGATGTGTGTAAGCTTCAGCATCATGAATGAATACCTCTTCCAAATCTTTGTTATGAAGATCACTTGGGAATCTACTTTTGCTGATCATGATACCCCCTGTTGTCCCCTCTGAAAAGTGGGTAGCAGACTATATGAAGGCAGATACGTAATTGCAACAGTCGCATCTTGCCCCAAACTTCACCACTGACACTATTAACAATGCTGGGATGTACATACTTAATGCTCCTTGCATGTGGCACTACCTACTCACCTCATTAGACGAAAAAATTCCCTTCGTACCTGCTGGTATAAAACTGCCCAAAGGTGATACCATCAATTGAAATATTTTTCCATGGCTGTCATTTTGCTGTTCCTTACTAAGAAACAAAGAAAAGTTTTCTGGAAACCTTCTTGCATCATTTCCAAATACGTCCTTAAGACCTAAAGGTGGAAGATGCATCTTTAATTTCTCTTTTATGGCTGTTCCACAGGGATGGAAAAGGCTGTGAATATGGGTAACAGCAGTAATGAGATGGAAGACAACACTCATTATGACCCCTGCATCATATTTCTTATCTCCAAAATTCCAAACAACCAAGCTAAGTAGATGACTCCCAGCTACAAGTTCTTGGTTTGCCATTTACTCATTGGGTACCCATCTTGGGTGTGCCATATGCAAAATAGACCAGACATTATCACGGCAAGGTAATTTATCTTGGTCTTCAAAGATTCTTACAATGATGCTTCAAGCCTTGCCACTGTATAGATGGTTTAGATCAGACTGTTGGTGGGCTGGAAGGAGGCTGTAACAGTCACTTTTTGTTTGGAATTCACATTCAATCAGCAGTATATCCGTGGGAATAGTGGCACCTAATATCCCCAAAGGATGAGACCTCATACAGACAATACTAAGCAAATATATCTTCCTCATACCTGCAGATCTGAATTTGCTCATGAACGATATTATCAATCCAAAACATGAATTTATCAAAGTGATCAATAGGGATATAACATCCTAGCTGCAAAACTGAGTTCCCTTATTCCATTTAGTGAAGGCTAGAAACTGCCCTGTACTAGCTGAGAACACTTCAGCAATGGTAATGGGCTGAACAATACTCCACCATGTGATTTGAAACTCCTCTTTGGCTGCAAGGGAATTGTGGGATGTGATGGGAATTTTAAGGACAACAGATTTAGAATTGGGAATCATATTCATGGTGACTCTTGACTCATGTCTAATGTAGCCAATACTCATCCCAGCTATGTCAAGTTGGTGCTCTTGGACCAACAAGTTCCGCTTAACAATCATTCCCTTTGGTGGCCACCATTGAAGTGTAATTTTGAATATAACCAAAATAGGCCAAATATCATTATGGTCAAGCATCTTACCTTTGGAAAAAATTATGATTATCGCCCAATGTTCTTCCATCATGGCTACTATTGGATCTTCTCCTTCAACGCCTGGAAGTTCTACCTCCTCTCCCTGGGGTTTCAACTTCATAATGAACTCTCCCATGACATAGAAGTTGTTGTATTTCGTGTATCCATCTACTATGTTGGCGAGTTGTTGTAGCCACTTGTTCTTCTTATGTGATGAAAGATCCCAACTGCCTATGTGAGCTTCATGGCTATATCCTTGAGCCCCAATGAGACCCATAATGCTGTTGTGGGATGATCCTTCCCAAACACAATGTAAATCAGCTGAAAATAAATTATAACACCCATGAATCGCTCGGGGTCTCCTCCAATTCAGCACTAGAATGGTTGGACCCTTCTCCCTATCATTTGCATGCAAGGAAATCCCCTCAAAATGCATTGATCTGCTGTTGTTCATGACGAAAAACATCAATCCCAGCACTATAAAAATGATGTAATAGCTGCAAGTATGACAAACTTGGGCAAACATTTGCCATGTGATCAATGTAGGAGTGGTAAACAGCCATACACAAACTGAAGGCTTTCCATTAGAAGTTACCAACTGAAAATTGCTCTTTCCCATAGCTAGGAATCCCTGCAAAATCACTTGTGTGAATGCCAAGTAAGTAATGTGGTGGCTGTTAACAATGATGACAGCAGTGTTGGGACTGGAAATCAGGTTCATCACTGTCCTGGGAATGCTTCTGCTATGATATAAGGATATATCCTTATCATTAGTCAACCTCATCGTGCTTTGTTGGAGGTCTTCCGCACAAATATCCTGATTTGGAATCATCCTATCCTTCTCATGCTGCACTACCCTAGCATACATCTGAATTTCTCCTTGGAATCTTCTTGTGGTCTCTCTAAATCTTTCAATGGAAAAGCTATGCCTTCTCAACTCATGATGATACCTTCTACTCAATGGTAATCCTAAAAATTCAAGCACCATGTAATGTTAGTTTGAATTAGGCCAAGTATAATCATCAAAAGACAACTCACCTTTGGATGAGGTGGTGCTCACGGCCAATTGACATACCATTCTCTTTGTCATAACAAGTCTTGGAGTTTCCTCCTTGATGCCTTGAAGCACTACCTCATCGCTTTTGGTTTTCAATTTCATAGTGAACCTTCTCATAGAGTGCATCCATTGCGAGTTCCATGTTTTACTCATCCCTCCAAAACCCATGGTGTAGAAGTTTTTGCATGTGCCTTGTTCACCCAAAGTGGTGAATAATGGTTTTGCTTCCATCATGCTAGGGATTTGTAGTGTCTCATTCTTCATGAGCCCTTCAACTTGCTTGTAGCTTGATACCCAAAACACCATACCAAACTTAGTTACACATTTTGAACATCAAAATGACACCTGTTTTGCTTACCTTCATCTAGCATCAAGCTCCCCAAGGTGACTATCTCCATTTGGCTATTGCCGACAATCTTGTCTTCAATTGTGGTGCTTGGTTCCCAGGAGTGATCTACAAATTGTAGACATTGTTCATTCACAATGAGGTTATAATGCACAAAAAACCCTACGTGATCTCTCATAAACCTCCTTTCATTCTGAATGCAAGTAATGGAGAACTCAGAAGTAGCACCAATGCATCTATCCTCTTTGATCCTCAAGGATTATCTGAATAAGGATAATTTGGAACTTGAAACAAGGAGTCCACATGCCCCATACTGCAAGTTGTATCTCTTATTTTATCACCTTTTTCTGCATGCTTTCCATGATGACAAGAATTTTGCAATGACATAGGAAGCAATGAATCTGGAACATCTTCATACCTTTGTCCACAATCAAAATGCTCATCTTTATTTGTTGAAAACAAATTTGTTGAGAACTTGAGATATCCTTAACAGCTCCATTTTTGTGACTCAAAACCCCTGAATTAGGGTTAGGTATGTTCCTCTCAAATGCATATCTGCCTACAATGCTTCTTGGAAAATTAATCAATGGCACACCCCTTGAAAGTTCAAAAGATCTTGCATGATTCAGCATATCATCCTTCAACTTGGACTCTCCTTGCTCGCCAAGTGGAACCTTTTCCACCTTCACTTCATCGAACTTTTGTTGACATGTACAATCATCAACAAGGACTCTTCACCTTCAACTTGCTTATTGGGTTCCTCTTGTTCTTGCTCAATGGTATCTTGTAGCTTTTATTTTTCTTCTTGTTCCACTATCGCACCTTCTTTCTTGTCCTTTTCTGATTTTGCTTTTGATGTACTCTTCACTGTTTCAGGTTCCCTCATCTTGGGCTTTGAATTTGATTATTCCTCTTGCTTTCTTCTTTCTTTCTTTGGCCCTATCGTTGCCGTTAAGTTGTAATAGTTTGCAAAAGTAGTCTGTTTTCTAATACTTGGATCAAGATTGATGTAGTCTTCTATGTAGGCATTAATGTCATATGTTGTTGGGTTTGGCTCCTTTTCTTTCGGTGGTGACTCTACTCTAGGCAAAAAGGTAGGCTGGAAGGGCCTAGGTGCTGATCCAATTGGAGTCCAATTATTATTTGTAGGATTTATAAGACCATTTTGATTTGAATTACTCCCTTCACCCATGAATTTCTGAGTAGCATTCTGCATTTGTTGCATCATCTGGGTGATCAGCTGGTACATTTGTTCTTGCCTTTTCAGGTGTGCCTTCAAATCATCTTCCTGATCAGCCATTTATTTTTTACCTATGCCTCCAATTCTATTGCTGTTTCCTTTTGTTGCTACTTCTACTTTCTCCCTGTCTCTTTCTAAGGCTCTTTGGTCCCTTTGATTTAATTGGATGCACAAAAATTCACCCAGCAAGCTTGCAGGACTGCCTGCTTTGATACCACTATAATAATCCTAGGGTTTTTTCTTTCTTTTAAAAACTTCAAAATAACTAAATTTGTTACACCACAGCGATTAGCATTGAATTAACAATGAGCAGAATAAAAAAATAATAAACACCAGATCACATTCATTCAATGGAATAATGAACAACAACCAACTAATTATAAATATTAGATAATAAGTTCCAAGTTCAAACCTCAGTTTGTCTGCCCAGCAGAGTATATGCACTAAAAACAATCTGATTTAAAACTTTCTGAGGTAACCACCAGTGCACAAACCTCCTAATGGTGCCGTTGTAGCAATCTTGGCGTAGATTACCTATCAAAGGCCACTTAGGCAGCAAGGGGG
This sequence comes from Sequoia sempervirens, assembly GCA_007258455.2. Classification (NCBI taxonomy): domain Eukaryota; kingdom Viridiplantae; phylum Streptophyta; class Pinopsida; order Cupressales; family Cupressaceae; genus Sequoia; species Sequoia sempervirens. The sequence goes on along the minus strand of VDFB02013510.1, from coordinate 33,730 downwards.
GCGTCCAAGGGGTTGTTAATGATTGATTGCAACTTGGAAAGGTGCCGTAGCTCTCTCATGCACAACAAAAACCCTCTAGCAGTAGATCTGAGATGACTAAAGGCTTCAATGTAGGGTGGCTGAGTATTCCAGATCTCCCTATCAGGGAGGCGCCACTTCTTACCTCACACACAGCTACAAATCTAGGCGATTTTTCCTCCAAACCCTAGGTGCAGCTCCAATGATGTAGTTTGAAAGTTGATGGAATATCTCCTTCTTGGCGCTCAGGTCTGAGAAAAACCCTTGAATGGGCGATTTAGGGCTTTAGCACTCTTCCAAACTCCTTCCAAACTCGAATATGATCTACCCTAAGGCTGTGCTCAGGTTTGGGCTGTACAACAACCCTTGAATGGCTTACAAACTCCTTGAACAGACCTGTACTAGGTTAAAAAAAGGTAACTCAGACTTCATATTGCAGTTTGCTTGATTCTGATTATGAACTAAACAGAAGTTAAGAGACTTAGTAAGACCCTAGATCAGGGTTTTCGTCTTGACCTAGATAGGCAACTGGGGTTTGCGTCCCAGTTGGCCTGCTTGAGCCAAAACTGAAAAACCATACCGAATCTCCATGTCCTCAAATGAGCTTTGAGCCCTCCTATTTATACCTATTTGAAATCAATCAAAGATAGGCCAACCAAGCTTGAAGCTGAATTCCCTTGGGTGCTGACCTAATTAACACTTTTTTTTTTGAATTTTTTTTTAACGTTTATATTTCATATTTTAGTTTATATTTATTGTTTTATTTGTTATATTTTATACTTAAATATTAATTAAATAATCTATTGGTCTAGTGTTTTAAAACACCTTTATTCAATGAGTAGCTTGGGAGCTGACCTGATTAGGAGGGACATGACAAGCTTATGGTTTTTTTAGGAAACGATACACCTGCAATGCAATAGAGGAGATAGTGACTTAATGGCAGAAGTCAGTAAGTAAGCTCCTTTCACCCTAAGTTCATTGTTTCTTGATTTTCGCTCCAGTAGACAATAGTTGCCAAAACTTCCTGTAAAATTTACACTTGTTAGTAGAGTGAACATAATGAAATAGGATATCAGACCAAGAAATGCTGTTTTTATTAGAGCAATCAGTCCAACTCCCTAGAAAGATCCTAACAGTTATATTAGTAGCTTCATTATTACATAAACAATAGTTGCAACCCAACTAAGGCCCAACGCCCAGGTTCATGATTCCTTGGTGAAGATTCAAGCCAAATTCAAATATGTTATTATCTATGTTCCATGGAGTTTCTTGATGCGGAGACGGTGGGATGGGTTTTGGGGACGAAGGGACGGGGGGCCTAAGTTTGGGGATGTCGGGGCTGGGGATGGTGGGAGGCGCTGAAATACATATAGTACTTGAAAAATTAGTTATAAAAAGGTGTATAACCGTAGAAGCCTAAGGAACAAGTAAAGTTTCAACACATTTCAATGGTTGCATAGAACTAGTAGTAGTTTTTAATTTTTAATAGTGAACATTGAAAATCAAAATATAGACATTGGAACAAGAACTGAAAGTTCAAAACTTCATAATCATGATTCATAATTACAATCAACAATGTTCAAACTTCAAACTTCAAAAACAAAATAGTAAATACTAGATAGTAATAATAATGACTCATGACTCATGAGTTAATGGCTAATAGCTTGATGCCTCTAATCATAGTTTACATAATCGCTGATTAATCTTCGAGTGGGCGATTAATTGCCAAATTTCAAGCAAAACGATTATTTTTTGCCTTTACTCGCCAAATGCTATAGTGCTTTCGTTTCACACGTTTTTTTCTGCGTTTCTTCTACTTTAACCCTCGATTTTACAATAGTTTTTGGCGCGATTCAAAGCTTTTATTTCCGCATGACTGGTTGCTATGGGCATCGTGATTTGCAGCAATGCGCCTGTTTTTCTCGCATTTTGGAAGTCTTTGGTTCATTAAACCCTCAAATTTGCAGACACCCACAAATTTCTAGTGTTTTTTTTTGCGTGATTGTGATTGCAATCGACATCACGAATTGTAGGAACAACTTGCAACATGAGACGAGTTAGAGGATATAAGTTTAAAATTTATATAAAGTCTATAAATTATAAAATTTCTATTTATAAAATTTGTATAGTTTAAATATATTATAAATATATTTATTATTATGTATTCTATTTTAAAATTTATATATTATAAAATCTTAAAATATTATAAAATTTTAATTATTATAAATATTTTATAGTATTATATTATAAAATATTTTAATATATATACTATAAAATTGTAGATTATATTTATTATTATATATTATATTTTATACATTATAGAACTTTAAAATATTATAAATATTTTATATATTGTTAAAATTTTAAACATTTTAAAATATTTTAATATATATAATATATAGTATATACCATAAGTATAGATTATCAATATGAAATATGAATATATTAGTATATATATATATAAAATATAGTTGGTCTATTATATATATTAAGTTAAATATTATATTTTAATACCTTTTAAGTTGCCGAGTATCAATTGAGTATTTTCTGAGTCAAAAGTTTTGGGCTTGTTGAGTACTCTCCAAATCCGAGTATGTAAACTATGCCTCTAATCATCTTCAAGCTCCATGTCAATCTCCTCATCACTAGAATTGCTAGACGACACATGCTGCCCTCTTCCTCCTGCAAGAATGAAGAAGCTCCTTTTGGCTTGCTTCTCCTAAGCTTGCTCCCAACTTCGTAAGTCTCCTTGCAAGTTGCAGCTCAAAGCCTCGAACTCAAACTTTCACTTCACTCTTCCTCTTCAGGTTCAGACTGTAGCAATGAATTTGTGAATAAGATTGAGACAATATGTCTCTCTTATAACTTTTTTGAGAGGCCTTGGGGGTTGGGGTTGACTTATGGTTAGGGTTAACCCTTTGAAGTGATTGTTTTCCTTTTGTTTTTTTAAAAAATCATCAAAATAAATGTTGCACCACAAGAGTCTTTTGCGAGTTTCCTAAGGTGTTGAGGGACGTCTGGGAGTCTCGGGGATGTCCCAAAGTCCCCTTTTGGAGTTTCTTGGGAAGAAACGTTTGGGAGTCTTAGGGATGTCTGGGTGTCTCGGGGACGTCTAGGAGTCTTGGGGATGTCCAAAAGTACCCTTTTGGAGTTTCCTAGGAAGAAACATCTAGGAAATGTCCTCCTTTTAAGGAAATGGCCCCCTTTTAAGGAAACGTTTGGGAAATGGTAGAGGAAACTTGGAGATGGTGTCCCAGGTGTCCCCATGTCTTGGGGACGTTCCTGTCTTGGAAATGCTTAGTTTTTCAGGGGGGATGCGTCCCTGTGGAACACTGGCTAGAGTTTGCAATGAGTCATTCCAACCAAGTTGTAGTGGAATGTGGCTTAGTTGTGCATGCGCAGACATCAAATCAAGTGCCATAATCCAATGTGGCTAAAATTGGAATGGTGTCCATAGGATGAGAGGCAAGCCCTTCTTCTAAAAGTGGCAGCTAATAAAGCTTAAGTTGGCACAGATTCATATTATGGTACATACCAAGCTGAGAAGGAAGATCCAATCTGAAAGCGTCTCCTCCAACCTGCTGGAAAATGATGTTAGGCCATAGCAAATAGGTTTCAGCTTACATGATGCTGCTGAGATGTAAATCATTGTTCTAAGTACATCCAAACTTAGTGATCAGCCTGAAAATATGGAGGAACTTGATGTGAATTATAGCCTAAATGGATGCCCTAGTTAACATTTGAGAATTATTTCCTGCATCTACAGCAGAAATTTAGGACAATTTCCACTAAGCTAGGACATGATGAGACATGGTCACATGGCCTATTGTAGTTTATTAAATTATAACATATTGACATGAGCTATTTTATATTCTTAAATGCTCAAACAGTCTCATCGGCTTATAGAATATTCTAAGATATAGTATGCATCTCTGTGTAAACTTTTTTTCTATTATAATTTCTTCACCTAGATTTTTCTTTGTACAGGTAGAATTCTGATGAACACTTTCAGTTCCTTTCGTTGTTACAATTGTTTTCTTATTACATTACAGCTTCTTCTAGTTTCATAGTCTTTCAAGATAGGACAAGTTGACCCCTGTAATTTTTTTAGTGTCTTTGAAAGACAGTACATTGCTTCAAACATTGTTGAGTAGCTTACATGGTCTTTCATTGGATTTTTTCTGTGAGATTCTCAGAATCATTTGTTTTTGAAATACTTAAAGATAAGGAAATCAGGGCAGAATATTTGGACTTGAAATTGAGTTATAGTTGGTCATTTAGAGTTTGTTTTAGCAGGAGTTTGTAGGTAATCTTTAAATAATTCATTCATGTGTTGTCTAACTTCTTCTCTCTTTTTTGCTGAAGGTTCAAAAAGCAGAAATTCGGAAAAAAGAATGGAAATATTTTGTACACTATCTTGTGAGCACTGTTTCATCTTTTTCACCTTTTTGTTTATAAGTTGTAGATGCACTAACAGTGTAAAGTAACCTCCAATGTGAGGGGTTTACTCTTTAGTATGTGCTTCTTATTCTTGTGGCCTTACTGCTTTAGGTTTGTTATTAATTATTCACATCATAAGTTGCTAGGGTAGGAAGAAGTGGTAGCTAATTGGATAATATAGTATTTCTATTATGTATAATATGGTTAATAAACTTCCTAATTCCAGTTCCCTTGTATCCTGTATTGCAGGGTTGGAGCAAAAAGTGAGTTTTCAGCTCTTGGTTTTGTCTCTCTTAGTTTGTGATTTGCAGATGTACTCTAGTTTGTGGATGAAATCTAAGTTACCGGGTTCGCCCCTGGGAAGCCCGGGTACGATACGGGTTCGGTTCGGGTTCGAAATTCGGGTCCGGTTCGATCAAATTCGCTGTGGGTTCGAAAAATCGACTGTGGGTTCGACCAGGGTTCGAAACCCTGACTGTGGGTTCGGCTAGGGTTCGTTTTTTTCGAACCCGGTTCGAACCCGGGTAGAATTTGTGCCCAGGCAGACTTTTTCAACGTGTTTTTGCAATTTTTAATTAATTTTTTGACCTGTTGTTGACTTTTAAAGACTATTTTATTCCCTCTGACCCTAATATTTGCTTCTAACACATGAAATAGATATATGTTGTCTTCGTGTGTAGCTGTGTTGAGATAAATTTCAATTGAGTACCATTAATATTTCATTTTTATAGCTGCGTGAATTGTGGTTAGACCAAAGTAAATCAATTTCTTGCATTTATTTAGTTCATAAGTATTTTGTCAAACATTTGTCAAAAATACAAAAAAATCAGTTAGGGATATTTTACTGGTATCTAAGCTAGTTTTCCTACTAGCCTGTTGGGTCACTAACAGATTGATGTAGAAATACACTCCATATGCATCCAAGTGATAGAATAAACAAGTGCTATCAGATAGAACTCAAAAGGCCACAATTTCAATGTTTGGAAAATACAGAAGGATTTTCATTTGCAGATTTGGAAGTAGAAGAAATTATGGCAAACAAAGATTAAAAGAAATTCACATGAGGACATTAATATAGAGCAGCAACTAAATGCACTTATACAGGGACAGCAGCAGTTGACCAAGTTATTGACACAAATGTTGAAAATATGAACAATGATGCAATTAACTCTGCAAACAACAACATTAATAATAATACCAGAACAATAATAGGATCAGTAACTAGACCCCTGATGCCTAAATTTTGGATAGAGCAGAAGACCTAGATGGTCAGAGGGACAGAAGAATGTAGGACAGAGCTATTTGGACTACCTAAATGAGTATAGATCTCTTAGGAATAATCTCATGAAACAATGTCTCTTACCAATTTTTGCCAATTGAAGCTAAGAAACAGACCCAAGAAAGAGAGAGGAACCCACAGCTAGGACTTACAATGAAGGTTCGGCGAGTTGTGCATACCTACTTTTGACAGCTCAAACAAATGCAAAACACGTTCTTAGATCCAAAATTTGGATACATACTTCTCAAATCCTATGTTTGAAGAGGAAGCAATAAAATATGCCAAATGAATCTATATCATGACATTTGAGTATAAAGTGGTGGTGTATTTTTGCTATGTTATTTGACTATTAGTTTGGTGGTGTATTCTAAACTTAATACTGCTGCAAATATGTATATATTTCTGATTTTTATATGTTTTTGTATTACCGAACCCAAAACGAACCCAACCCCAAAAATTTTTTTTACCGAACCGGCGAACCGGGTTCTTGAACCCGAACCTGAACCCAAATCCAAACTGGTAACTTAGGATGAAATGTCTTATTGTGTGTTTTGATGCTATTTTGTTGTTTATGTCACTGCATTTTAGATTATCATATTGATATGGATATTGAATATGTGTCATTGAATGGCGTAAGGCTGTATTTTAGATTGTCATATTGACATGCATATTGAATCTGTGTCATTGAGTGCTGTAAGTAATATTTAAATATTAAATAATAAATATCAATATATTGAATCTAGTCATAACACAGCTGCAGTGTTCTTGATCCAAATGGGTGTGAGAGTCTTGAAATTAATTTCAATTGGGAACTGAAAACATATGAGTTCTTGTTTCTATTGTTGTCTGTTTTTTGAACACGTGTAGACAAAATGATGTTGATATTACATTAATGTAACAATGGACAGCTGGGATGAATGGGTTGGCCCAGATCGCCTTATGAAGATCACTGAAGAAAATGTACGAAAGCAGCAAGAGTTGATCAAACACACAAGTGCTGACAAGAATATCAGGGGCCGTGCAGCACAAAACAAGCCAAGAAGCTTGATTGGTTAGCTACCTCCCTTTGTTTATTTTTAAATATTTAACATGTATCAGCTAAAGTTTCTGCCACAGAAATCAGTTATTGCATTATTTGATTGAACAAATGGGAAATACTCCAAATGTATGCATGCTTATTTAATAATGGGTCACGTTCCACTATTTTGTTTCATTTAATCTGTCTTCAGAGTGGCACCATTTGGTTTTTAATGAAGAAAGTAAACTACAAACTATTGGGGGTCCTTTTGACCATCCAAGGCTGGTATTTAGAAATCTTTTGCTCTGTTCTAGACATGCATTAGAAAATTAAAACATGATTGTTTGGGCTTAGTAATGAACTTAGAGTTACAACAAAAAACGGATTGCCATCTAATATATTGTAATAATTTATGACTTTGAAATATGTTTTTATCTTTGTTGACTCTGGTATGTTGCATATGACTTCACTTATATTATGTGTTCAGGCATGTCAGATTCATTCCTTGTCACCATGTGACGAAAAGGTAAGGGTCCCACATGAACCTGCATTTTATATTACAAATTCCTGCAAATGAAAAATTGCTTTCTATAGCCATACCACCTATAAGAAAAGAAATTAAAGATTTAAATTTCTAACTAATTTGTAGTTCTAAGGTTGGGGTAGCATAGGACAAAGCCCATGATTCAATTGTCACAAAAGAGTGCTTACACAATTTGTTTCTCATTTCAAGTGAGTTTGGACGATGTGTAATGCGATACAAGAGGATTAATTAAATGGTGATTAACTATCTAGTAAATGATGCTTAATTGGATGTGTTAATTTTATGATCAGATGTAAGGCACATAATTTAATTCAAAAATCAGACACAAAGACACAGCATATACCCTGGGAAAACCCTCCACTTGAGGGAGAAAAACCCAGCAACAAATATATCTCTTATATATATAAGTAATGGCAACAAATCTCTTTACAATGAGGCCACACACAAGGCCAATATTCAGCACCAGCAATGGCTGTAATAACAAACAAGTAATCTGCTCTTACTTGATCTTCAATCTGCACTTAAAGAATTCGCAATCTGCTCCTAGAAGAATTCACACTTGTATCTTGAAGAATTCGCACTTGAGAAGAAGGAATAATCGAACTTGCTTGATGTCCAAATGGAGTGGAAATGACCTGCTATAAATACATATCAATAGAGAGGTCGCACCTCTTCAAGATCTAGGTCGGCCACCAGAAGAAAACATAATTACAAATACAAGGAAGGTCGGCCAAGATGAAAAATACAAAGAAGGTCGGCCAAAATGAGAATTACATTGTTGCCATGTGAAGCGCCCCTTCACATTAATTATCACAAATAAATGTGGTCGCAAGAGGCTGGAAGAATGAGCCCGAAGCTGGTAAAAATCAATAGGATGGATGGTTGTAATGTCCCCGATTCTTGAGTAGCCACTATGGAGCTTAATTTAATTAATTAAATATTAATTTGTCCTGAAATAATATTTTGGACGTTTATATTATTAATTAATTATTTATAAAGTAACATTATTAAGTGGATGGAGAAAATATGAAATAAAGTTACTTTAATGGAGTTAAATATTTAATAATAAAATAATAAAAAGGTGGTGAACTCTAAGGTGGTGGAAAAGGAATTCATTGATATCTTTTGGAAAATTAGTATTCTTGGGAGAAAATTGGAGAACTTGGTTTTTACAGGTTCTAGAGTCTTCAGGACGAAAACCCTCGAGCTCGAAGGATTAGATGAAAATCCAAATCCTTTGCAATGGATTCACATTGTAATTCATTGTTGAGTTGATCGATTTTGGGAAATTTGTGAAATCTTTCATAAAAGACAAATTTCAGGGTTTCATTTGGTATCCAATTGAAGGTTTCCTGAATAAATATGGTTAGGTACATTTTATGAATTAATTATTGCTATGTCTCGGAATGAGTACAATAGTATGATTTTAATGTTGAAGGGTCGATACCATCCTAGGCGATGCAGCCGGTTTAGTTAATGATGGGTCATTTGTAATCAGGAATCCATATATATATCAAAACTTTTAAAGAGCCCATGTTTTGAAGTTGCCAAATATTATTGTCATTCGGAATGAGGTCGAATTTGTGTTAACATCAGTTCCACATTAGAGAGAGTTGCGCCAACTTGAAGAAATGCCAACTCCTTAGCTATCACAAACCTTTATATTATTTGCACCAGCCATGTGGTTTGATGGGAAGGCACATTAATCATTCATGATAGAGCAAGTATATCAAATAAAATAAACTTGGACATTTTACTTGGCGTTGCCATCTTCTTTATTTCTATCTGTGGAAGACTATCACAGGTTAAGGAAGTTTGACCTAGGGAGTCAGAGATAGTAGAAGTGGAATTGTTTGGATATCGAACAAGGAAAAGCCAAACACACAAAAAGGTGGTAGAAATATAATTTGAAGGTGAGACACAAAGGGAAGCAAATCAATTAATAAGTATTAAATTCTTAATTTATTTGTTCAACATTATCAAGTGTAATGGGGAATAAGGGAGTCGAATAAGATGAAATCGGGCTCTCTTAGAGTAGCCTTATGTTACAAGTAGTATAAAGCTTGATATCATTTACTTCCAGTGCACCGTTTTCCCTTCCTTGTGCCTGCGGCTAGATATCACCTGCCAGCATTGATGGCATATGGACATATAATTGTGTGATTTTACAAAGATTGGAGTCAATGTATAAGTCGTGGGGTATGCAAAGGAGGATGATGATTATAAGTGACTTGAGCTTTAAACCGAGCACAGCAATCCACGTCAGATTAAGGAAATTGCTAGAAGAAGCTGCACAAATCACAAGAGGATTCATTTGTTCATGCTGCTGCCAAACTACAGGAAGTTAATTTATCTATATTGCTGTCAAACAACTGCCTCAGCCGCCCTTTCCAGCAGTAGCTGACTGTCATATGTGGAATATTTCAGGTTAGCCATTATTCAAATAATGATATTCTGATGCTATATATTTATATACATTAAAATATACACTGTGCAGTGTTATCTGAATTTTAAGAGCAACAGTATAATTTAGTGTTGTTTAAGTTTTAAACGTTCCCCTGTATGTCAAATTAATTTTTATATGAGAATTACAAATGAAACATTACCGAACACAAATGCTCAAATAAAGTTTGCACACAATTGTGGGACAAAAAGAATAGGCTTGAGCAGTGAAATTGCTAAATCTTGCAAAATTTTACTATAGAAAGTGGTTGGTATATCACAATGGCATATTAATTGAGGTGGAGATTGGTCAAGACATGCAAAGATACATTCTAAATGAAGTTAAATTGGTTGGATGTCATATTCAATCTGCCAACAAATATGCAAATATCTTCTTATAATTGGCAAGGTGGACTGAGCATCCAAGTCAATTGGGCAGATAGAACTGCCATTAAAGTAGAAGAGTCAATTTATATAAATTAACATTGGTAATAAAGTTATATGTAATTTTTTTGAATTAAAACATTTGAGATTGTTAGTTCTAATTGATTGCAAGTTCTTGAGGATTTTAAGTGAAAAATCATTTTTCATTCTTGATTAAAGTTGCAAGGAGAATTGCTATAGTTAAAGAATTGAAGGAAATCTCATGGTTTCTTTTACTTTGTCCATGAAGAAGTTTTAAATCTTTGAGGTTGCATCCCAAGTCTTTTTGTTTTTACTTTGCTTATGAATAACTTGAAATTTGTATTGGAAATGATTGTTGATGAGAAACATTTATCCTTTTACTTATATTTTTAATGTTTGGGATGCTTATTGAATTTATGTGTTCCAAATATGTATTCAATATTAGCATCTTTCATATTATTATTAATACAGTTAATATAAAAGAGTTTGAACTACTAGTTTTCTAGTGCCTAAGGGTATTATCAAAATTCTCTTTGTTGTTTTCATTGTAATTTTATCTATCTATCAATGTTAAACCTGACTAACATGAAATATCCTGTTATTGTGCATATAAAATATCTACAAACAAATTCTTATAGATCAATCTATTTTGTTGCATATTTAATCTATGATTTAAATTCTTATCCTGTTAAATAACCTTTGAGTTTCTTTAGGTGCTAGTAGTTTTCTTATAATCTATCATCCCTTTTTTGCCTCCCTCCTTAATTTATTTTTAGATAATATGTGAACATAACTACATATGAGACAAGCAAAAGTCTGCATGAACAACCCTCACGACCTCACAAGGTTTTATCAAGCGTAGAGAAACAACCACCATAAATTGAGCACAACCACATGCATCCAGACAACTACACATGAAGGACAAAAAAGAACAAATCCCACACAAGGGGTAGAGACAAGCCAACATTACCAATAAATCTTATGATTTCAAATGGGACTGCAAAACCATCTGAGTTATCTTTCCATATTTTTTATGAGACATTGATGTCAAAGTGTCCAAATCTGAGTCATTTAGGGCATCAAACACACTTTGGTAGTTAGCCAAACCAATGGTAGGGTCCAAAATTGAGGGATGTAGAATATATTGTGAAAGAGGAGCAGGAATTGATAAAGAAGCTATAGAAGGCAAAACCGAGAATAAGGAGGTGAAGCACCCAATGGCAATGTTGATTGCATGCCCAAAAAGTAGCTGTAGACAAAGGGGATAGAGCCTCATAACTCAAAGAGGGGGAAGATTGAATCTCCGACGAGTAAGAAGATGGAATCCCAAGTTGTAGAGAGGGAAAAGACTATAGTTGCATAGAGGAAGTGGCAACCCTAAGCACCATTGAAGAGAGGGGAACCAAATGAACATGAAATACCTTATTTTGTGCAAGAACAAGAGGGTGCCCCTCAACATAAGGTGAGACAAAAGAATTTGAAGTGGCTTTCAAAGAACCCTGAAAATCAACACTAAGAGAAGGCATTGAGGAAAAAGGAGGGGGTCTAAGAGAGACCCTATAAGTAGATTGTTAAACTCTTGATGAAGGGGCAAAACATCCTTCCACCATGAGGCCAAACCTAAAGACTTGGACTTAACCTTTAAACAAGGATCCACAAGATGTTCCAAACCAAAACAGTTCTTGCACTGAAAAGTCAACTTTTCATAACGAAGTTGTTTCCAAACCTGATCCTTTATATTCAACCAGATTTTGGTGGGTAAGCCTTATGAAATTTCCAACTTAACTTAAATGGGAGGAAAAGTAAGATAGGAAAGAGCATTTGTTTTTGGAGAAAGGGCTCAGAAGGTGCCAATGGAATTTCCAATGGCCTTAAAACACAAATCCATTTAGAATTGTAACAAGAGATACAAGAGTCTTACCCAAGTATGAAGAATTGAGGATTGTGCAAGAGGGTAGAAGGAGGGATTTCAAGGCTTCAAAATCAAAACAACCTTACACCAGAATTACAATGCCTTCTCAAGAATGCATGCCTTGTCAATAAAGGATTTGCAAAAAATAACATAAAAGCATTAAGTATAGCAATAAATATCAATAGATTGCCAAAGAAATGGTTTTCAGTTCAATGACTCCCAAGAATGAGGTTTGGCAAACTAGGCCAAAAATTATTGAACTTGCAAATCAAACCCTTTTGCATGTAATGTGCTTCTTCATTCAAAACCTCTTCACGAAGGATCGACATAGGAATTTCCTTAGAGAAAGAAACAAGGTAGGCCATTTTGTAGGTTAGTCAATAGTAGCCATTGATAGAGTAGGAGCCAATTGAGCATAGTCAAAACCTTAACTCTCCACCACCAAGCCAACGATCATTGCAAATGAACAATGTTTGGGAGGCGATCCTCATTCCAAGGACACATTCTCATGCAATATTTCACTAGTTGAAACATCCAATGTAGGGAACTTATCAACAAACATGGTGTCACTAGTTGCAAACACATTGGTGTAGGCATGATTCTAATTGAGGAAAAGAAGAAGCCAACTTTGGGGCACAAAAAGCAGCCCTAAGTGAATCAGCCAAGACCCCTTTACATGGAATAACATGGGTAGCAACATCTGATCCAATATTGCTTGGTTAGTTCACCTTGGCCGCTAGAACTGACCACATAAACAATGTTGAAGAACCCCACAATAATGTAGAAGATAATCCATTTGAATCAATGATGAATGAAACACTAGGTTTCCCAGTAGATGTGGGATCCATTCCTTGTTTTCCCTACCTCCCTACTCATTAATTGATATCATGGTGTCCAAACATTGAATTGACCTAGGCATAATTGATTGAATCTAAATTGGGCAATCTCATTCATTGCTATGGTAGACTTGGACTTGCTGTTATGCAAAATTGCTTGGTAAGTAATCAATCTTTCCATGGTGTAGTATCAATTAGATATTTACATTTTTGTGAAATGTTTCACTACATGGAGTATTATAAAAATCAAGCCATCATTTTGATGACTATATTCCATGAGTAGCCATTTCTTTTGACCTTTTACACATTTGGTTTGGTTATAATCCAAAGGCAAGGGAACCCACAAAGCACTCAAGCACATCTAATTGATGTTAGTTCCAAAAAGAAGGATGATGCTAATACATCAATGCAGGGAATTGCATCTTGAAACTGATACTTTGGCACTAGACAGTTCATAGAAGAACTTAAGTTTATAGGATTACACTAATATCTAATTCTTGTCCAACTTCCATATCAATTGGAGGTTGTCACTCTTGCAAAAATTTGACATATCCCCATGTTTGACACTAAGATGATTTTCATATCCTAGAAAAGTATTGTTTTATTCCACTTGATTTTTTAAACACAACAAAATTTTCCAAACTTTAAGAGGTGAAAATGGTCTCGGGATTTGTGGGTTATGGGCCCACAATGTTACATAAAATAGACTTATATAACAAATTTGGGTGCATCTTGATTTGTATCAAACTTATGTAAGATACATGTATACCTAATATTGATGTCCTTGATCTTTAATCATGGATGTAGAGCTACTCTAATCAAGAAAATTGACATAGGAGAAGAAGAGCCTTGGATGAAATGATCTACTCAAGATATTTTCTATATCACTAGTTCTAACTGGTTAGAAGATAATTTAGTGAATTTGGTCATACAAAACAAAGTTCACTAGATCAGTTTTGCAGGTTACAAGGTAGATCCATGCATCGCCATGAGTGTGGGATAGATCATATGTGGTATGGACTTGATTGTACATTATGATCTTGTTCAAAATGAATAGAACAAATTACTCTTTATTAGAACAATTGTGTTCTTGCCTCAATGAAGCTTGATGAATATATCCTACAATAAATCTCAAAACATAAACCTCAAATTATAGTGCCAATGGTTCTTTCCAAAATTTCTCTTAAGATCTCTCTAAGAGTCAAAATCTGTTATTTGATTTACAACAAAAAATTGTATATTCTTAAAGAATTGAGTTGTCTTCATTACATTCTCTCAAAAATATTGTTTTGGCATATCAAACTTTGATTGAATTTAGACTTAGATGTCTATTATTATTTCTAACTCCAAAACTTGGCATGCTGATAGTGATTCACTCTATGATGTTTCAAATTGGGTGTTATGAGTAAGACCAATATTCTAAATAAATCATTGTAGATTGTTTTGGAATATTCATGTGGACTTAGACATTTTGACTATACAATTGCAGATCATGCTTTCTATGCTTTCAACAATCACTATCTAAGGAATAGTGCAACACTTGGAAATTATGGTTTTTGTGATAATGTAGTCATTACTTTGTGGACTTTAATGTGATTGGTTGGCTTTTAGGAGATTGACAATTGTAGGTCAAGATGATATCTTTGTGCACTTATATCTTGAAATTTGGAAGTAAGATAATCTAAATCCATCTTTGTATCTTAGTTATGCCTAAGTTCTAGTGACAACTAGTGATGGAAGCATGTGGATTTCTATTAGAGAAATGAAAGTCAAGTTATATCGTTAGATATAATCATTAACTATGTTGAGTTGTTAGAGAATGATTGATTGTTCCTTCATTAGGAATCTTATGATCTAATAACTTGTAGTCGGAAGAAGATGGAGGTGTCATAGCCTCGTTATGAAATTCCAAGTCATATACTTATTTTTTTGATCCTCAAGTTGGCAAGATCAAAGCTCTGATACTAATTGTAATGTCTTCTTTTGGGATATTCCTAATTTAGGCTTGCAAAACAATAATAATCACTAAAAAATGATATTAGTAATAACGAGTATCAACTTTACGACAACATTCAAATTAATACATGAAATATCATAATATTGAGAGAAATACACCATAGCTAAAACATCATAATAGTTAGATCTATAGTTCATACCATCATTAACATTTGGACTCAAAATATCTTAACATCATTAATGATTCCAAAGCATATTCCTATAGTCAATCATATTAGGAATTCTATTGAAATGTTTGCAAACCGCAATCTCAATGATGGTTGTCCTTGTATTGGGAGAGCATGGGTGGGTCTTTTCCAGACATCTCGGGGTGGCGTACTTCAGAGGAGCCTCAAGCCCAAGAGGACTCATACGCCTCCCGACTCACGAGTGCTCCATCTCAGGGTGGCGTATTTGAGAAGAGCCTCAAGCCTACGAACATTCATACACTTCTTGGTCCCACAAACATGGGAGGATCTCAGGTCCACTCCATCCCTCAATCCACCTTGGAGGCGCTCCATTCTCCTTGATCAAGCCCAAGAGCACTCATTTGCCTCCTAGCCCACGAGTTCTCCATCTTGGGGTGGCGTTCTTGATAAGATGCATGAAGTTTGCGTTCCTCAACAAGCCCAAGAGCACTCATACACCTCTTGGTTCACGAGTGCTCCATCTTGGGGTGGTGTGCTTGATGAAGGAAAGGCCGGTACTTCACCTCTTGTGAACTCGGAAGGTTGATCGGCCTCCCTATTTGCAAAACACTTTCATAAATTGAAAATAGTTTGCTAAAGGAATCTACTATATTCATTGGTAATAGAATATCATTATGCAATTATGATATATATATATATATATATATATATATATCATAATTCTCAAACCTATTTCCCAATAATATTCTTGCTGAAAGTAATATTTATTTCCTATAGATATCTTAGATTTCTTATTTTCCTTTTATATATATATATCTTAGATTTCTTATTTTCCTTTTATATATATATATATATATATATCATAATTCTCAAACTTACTTCTCAATAATATTCTTGCTGAAAATTCCTTTTCCAATCACTTTCACTTGATATGATATGCTGAATGATTGTGATTTGACTGATATTTATGGATTGACAAGTTAATGTTTGAATGATGTTTGAATGACTTTATACTTGAATGAATTGATGATTGAATGTTTTGATGATTGAATGATTTGAGGATTGAATAATTTGATGCTTGAATGATTTGATGATTGAATGATTAATGATTGCTTGATTTCTTGATGGATAGATGAGTATGATTGCTTATTGAATTCCAATGAACTGATTTACCTTTTATATCCATTTCTTGAAGGAGTCACCACCTTTCACAATAAATGGGTCACCACCCTTCATAATAAATGACTCACCTCCCTTCATAAGAAATGAGTCGCCACCCTTCATGGCTGCCTTTTGAGAATAATACTTTATTTCCAAATTGGTTGATAGATTTATTCCCCATTGATGATTTCTTCACAAGGAAATGATCCCCCCTTTTATATCTTATTATTGAGGGATTCACAAACTTTCACATTTGAAGAGTCACAACCTTTCACATTAGGAGTCACATCCTTTCTCACATCATCACTACTCTTGCAAAGTCACATAAGTTTCTATTCTCAATTGAATTATTGAATGATGTTATGGATCCCTTTCTCGAATGAAATGTTCTCCCTTTTATATCTCAAGTTTGAGGGAGTCACACCTCTTCACCTCAATAGTTAGAACTCTTCATCGTTGCATTTGGAGAATAATAATTTAATTTTAAATAAGTTAATTTGTTAGTGCTTCTGTCTATTACTTGTAATCAGTCCTAATAATTATTATTTTTTCCTTACTTTCCATCTAGATCTACCTTCCTTATATACCTTACCTTGGTCAATGGACACAACTCGTCATATGCTGGTTGACCATTCTTAACAACTTAATCTTTATTTAGTGTCAGTTTGGTGTAATATTAATCATCTTTATTGATTTCTTTTGAAACACAGGCTTCAGACATTTAGGGATAAAATGGGACATTACATAGTTGCATCCATAGCCTTGCTTTCTTCTTAGTATTTATTTTGGAGTGAAAGATTATAGGGGACAAACATTAAATCATTCATCCATTTTTATTCTAATGTTTGCATTTCATATAATATATGTGCTCAATCCTTAAACATACATTGATTGCACTCACAAATAGCTGCATTGAGTGTTCTTATCAACATTGTAATAGCTATACTTTAGATCTCATGAATCTAGCTAACAACAAAATAGATGAAATGTAAAACAAATTAACATTTGGAAACATAAATATGTAGCCACATAAAGACAATCATTCAATATACATGCTTACAATTTAGGTGTTGAGAAAGACAACCAGAATGATAGTCTTTCTTCACAGTACTGCTATATCAAATTTGAAGAGTTCCCTAGAATTATTACACTTTCAAAGTTAGACATAGATTGAGCCTTGAACCTCTCTACTAAGGGGTTAAATTTTCTATATTTATTTGAATATGCCTTTATTCATAGTTAATCATCAATAAAGAAATCAATGATCGTACAAAATGGATTTGGGTTATCGTTATGCTGTGTGTGGAGGTGCACGAATTTAATACTGCGACCTGATCTTGAAAATATCTTGCATAGCCTTTATTTTTCTTCCTTACCCCTATATGTGTCTTGAATATCACCTTATCTATGGTCAAGCCTTATGTTCATAGTCCATTAGGGATTCTAGGATTTGGTCAATCACAACGTGAAGGACCTTAGTTAGTGGTCTTGAGCATCCCTCTGTATATTTGCATTGAATACGACAGACTGACCTCTGATATCGTCTATCTTTCCTTCTATAACATCTTTGTTTCCACTACTGAACAGCGAGCATCCTCTTCAAACTTAGCTTTTCTATATCTGGCAGATGTAAAGAGATGAAATGTGTGGTGTGGTAGAGAGCAGCTGCGTAGGCAAGCTTTTCCTTGTTCTGTGTATATGTCTTTATCAAGCTAAGGACTTCTGCATGATGATAAACATATTTGGCTGTGGGCTTCACCTTGTGCACAACTGGTTTGAGCAACTCAAACCTTGCAAAGTCATCTCACTAATTCCTAAGAATGAGCCAACTTTGATATGGGAAGTCTGTGTCTTGAACTTACTTCTGCAGGCTGTCTTTAACCACATCACCTTATAGAGGGTAGTTACAGTGCCATCAATTTTAACTCTTTGAACTCTATGATCTGGAAGCATATGAATTCTTTGTTTGGAATTTTCTCATGGTATAGCTATGACAAGAACAAATACAACCTAACACACTTTGAAATGAGCCTATTCTGTTAATTAAATAGAACACATCTTGCTTTCTTGTACTGGCTATGCTCACTTGTGAATTTTGGCAATGGAAGAAATTTTAAGTAAGAAACATTTTTATTTCAAATGTAACAATAAAATTGCTATATAGGATGAAGAGCTTCAATCTAGAACTCCTCAACTATTAGCTAAATACTTGAGCCAAACTTTTGGAAATGATC
Source organism: Sequoia sempervirens (assembly GCA_007258455.2). NCBI lineage: Eukaryota > Viridiplantae > Streptophyta > Pinopsida > Cupressales > Cupressaceae > Sequoia > Sequoia sempervirens. The sequence continues at coordinate 15,297 of VDFB02013510.1, read as the reverse complement.
AAGATTGTCTACAAGTATTTCACACTACATATATATGGTACTCCTTACAATTGCAAATAAAAAGAATCCTTTGACTAGTTGTCAGATGCATATACTGGACGTTTTATTCATCGAAGATGCCTGTTGAAGGTTGCTTTCTTTAATCACACTTCTACTTGTGATAAACACTTTCTTGATTGTTGCATGATCAATATTTTTTCTTTACTTGAAGGATGTTCTTCTAGGAGTCAGATAGTTGAAATTTATTCACAACTCAAAGGATGGTCTTTTGGAAATTTGTGTCAATTTATTACTACTAAGTTGAAAGATGTTCTTTTGGAGACTTGATCAAATTTTGTTTGACTTGGATGGTCTTTTTTTGGCTGAAAAAATGGTTCTCTCGGAGTTGTGCAAACTGAAATTTCCCTATTAATGAGAAATGGACTATTGAAAGCTGCTCCATTTGTTGTTGCTTGTTAAACACCAAATCTGCCCAAAAAACGTTTAGTTATTTAATGGGAAAATATTGTGAAGGTTGCTTCAAAGGGATGGTTCTTAGGACTCATTTATATTTTTGGGAATTTGGAAATCTTGGAAAATCTTTATTAGCCTCATACAATAAATAAAGGGAATTTGACATTAAATTTAAATATTTGTGATTTGTTCACGTGATTTTGATTTTAATCATTAGTGTAATGCCAACTAGCTGGCAAATACTAGCCAAAGCTACTCTGAATGGGTACAAGAAGCACCACATATGGTGGGAGTGTCTAATGCATCACCCTCACTTTAGATCTAGAAAAGAATTAAAAACATAAATGAGTACCCATTGATCGTATTGTAACATTAGAATTCCTGAATAGGCAGGACCCTAGGACCAAAAACAAGGGACAAAAAAATTCTATCAATGGATGAAATTTATTTTTTATTTGATAAATCCTCTGTCGTTATTGCCAATAACTCTGCAATGGGAAATACAAATGCTATTGGTTACTATTTTTCTAGCATGGCAGCATTACTAGTGGTTGATCTATTCTGGAAAAAAGCATTTGAACGGCTTGTCTTAATCCCCTTTTTTTTAAAAGTGGTAATGAATTTTTAAAAAATGTTTACCTTTTTTTTTGGGCTCATTTTTACACAGATTGCTAAAGTTTTGTTATGGTTTTGCTGTTTTGAACCCAGGGAATTGAATTTGATTTACACTTTTGGCAACTGTGTCAATGCTGTTTAAATGGATTGTTACTACTGTCTAAAACTATGCTCCACGGGGACGCGTCCCCTGTGTTTTTATGTCGTTTCCCGTAGCGGGTATGAAACGGGGACGCGGGGAAACGTCCCCTAGCCGTCCCCTTTTGCCCTCCAAGTACCCAGTACTTCCAGGGGACTTTTGGCAAAAGGCAGGGGACGTAGGGTACTTCTAGAAGTACCCGAAACTTCCCAGCCGTCCCTCATCCGTACCGGGTACTTCTAGAAGTACCCTACGGCCCATCAGCAAAAAAATAAACTTTTTTAAAATGAAAAAAAGGCATGGTTGGGCCCACAAGGGATGCCCCATGCCACTTAACCTAATTTATGCCTTATATATGCCCTAAGTGAAGGATCGCCAGACTAGTCAGTATCGTCAAACTCGAGCCTTACGTTGGGATGTTAATCCCAAAGATGCTATGCAGATTGAGGAGAATGCACATGAGGGATTGGTTGGGGTTCCATTGGTTGAGGCAGATCCTTCTATTGACATGGACACTGACACTAACTTAGACTCGAGCTCTAATGGCGAGGGCTATCCTGATTTAGACCTACCTTCTGCTGATTAGGGACCTTGGACAGCGATATATTTTCTTAGTTTTATGTTTAGCATGTCATTTCATAGTTGAGACTTGGAGCCTTTGGGCATTTTGGTTATAATTATCAGACTTTTATATGATATGTGTGCACATTGATAATGAAAAGCATTTGAATTTTGTTAATTTGTTTGTCGATTCTCATGTGAAATCTCAATTCAAGTCTAATGATATGTATTAATCCTATACAAATGTCTAGAATGAATGCTTTATCAATGTTATGCTATGAAGTTATGAACATTTGAAATTTCTGTATATTTTAAAAGAATTCCCTATTTTTTTATCAGCCGTCCCCTGCTGTCCCCTAAAAAATGACCCAAAAGTACCCCCGTACCGAAAACTCGTCCCACCGTACCAGGTACTCCCCATCCCCGAAACCCCGTGGAGCATAGGTCTAAAATCTTTTATTTCATCAACAAATTATTGCCTATTGCTCATTATGTTTATTTTAATTCTCATATCGAGGTTCTGCACAGCCAACATGATTTATTTTGAAAGTTATTATCTGAAAAGAATGATTTCTGAAAGTGCCATTGCCAGCTTATCATTACTGACTACTCCATTTCTCTTGTTTAGAAAAATAACTTTTAATGAATATTTTACTATTTTTTCCTCTAAATCATGGATTTAATCTAAGGTGGCCTTAGTAGTGAGCTAAGCAAGGACTTTTGGAGCCAATGGAATGCCATGTCTAGTAGAAAAGTTGAATTTTCTTTTTTAATGAAAGTTATAAATTTTGGAAATGGATTTAATATGAATTAATTTAAGTATTATTATCATGGAAATAGATTAGAAACTGTCAATTTCCAATTGATCAGAGAAAAATGGATGAATCTATATGGTGAACATTAGCGAGAAAAACAAATATGCAATACAAAGACCAATGCGGTAATTATAATTTGTATTATTGCAAAACCAAGGTATGGCTACCTCATTGATCAAATAACAATGAAGAAATAACTTGGATAATTTAAACTTAGGTAAATTGCATATTTTGAGTATATCATATGAAGTTGAGTATAGGATTTTTTTTTTTTTTTTGCTTTTTCTGTCTTAATAGTTTGATACTAATTGTTGACTCCCCACATGGCCATTGCAGATACAAGAGTGGAGAAAGAGGATGTTAAGAATTATGGTGAGTATATTAAATTCCTTTGTCTAGGCTATGTATTTTCATTATTATGTAAAATAGTAGATGTTTTAAGTAGTACATTTCTCCCTTTTTGTATTTAGTGACCATGTTAATTGCTTGAAACTAAGCATGCCACCTGCAATGAGATTTACATGGATGGTGATATTGCATTTGCCACCTCGTTGCTATTTTCTTATTCACATTTCCTTATTGATTTATTGGCTGTTTGTTGGTTGATATGAGCAAAGTTGATACCAAAAGAAAAAATGTATTATGCTTTCCACAAATGATCCAAATTTGTCAATGGTACTGGAGAGGAAATTCAGGCTAACTATTATAAGCAATTCAATGCATTTTACTTATTGCACGTGTACTTTTGAGTAGTATCTTTGTTAATATTTTATTGCTTCCTAAATCTGTTCTTGATAAGGGAGTAATCAAATTCACATGTAATCTGTTCACTAATGAAGCCTCAAGAAGGAAGCTTAAGATTAATATTGTAATTTTTAGCCTGAAGAATGGAACATATTGTACACAGTTCTTATTTGATAGGATAATTTCATTAGATGCATGGTAAAAAGGGTAGATGGATTGTGTATCATTGCATCTTAGCTTACCATGTGGTATATATGTTTACGGCATGTGACATTCCTTCATAGTGCAAGGTGATATTATTCTCCAGCTAGTAGCATCCTTTGTTGTCCCTGTTTTCGCTTTGTTAATCAACACTCTCTCAACCCAAAGTCCTGAATTTATTTAATTTTAGTGTGGTAGTTTACTTTATCAAGGTCTCCCATTGTTACTAGAAAATGTTTTCTAAGTTACGGCTCAAAGGAGAATATAAAATATCTTTTTGTTATAGGTGTGGCTCAATTATTCGTTCACAACTACACATGCATGAATTCGAAAAGCAACAGCACCTTTTAGGGAAAATGGCTCATAGACATTCCAAGAAACACATGGGAGTGCTGGGCCCTTTTCCACTAAAGGGCACACATTGCCCAAGAAAACTATGATAAGCACCAATAAATGATCACTTAAACCCATATCAATATCACTGCCAACCTGGATGCTCTTACTGCTTTATTTTGTTCATTTATGCCACAAAATGATGTGCTAATCATTTAAGGTCTCCTTCAGATTCCCTTCTACTTTTTTGCCTTAATTCTCTTCTAGAGCAAATGCTTTAAATGGAAATCATTTATATTTGTTGCTATTGTAGCAAGGAAAACGACCTAGATGGCTGTGGGTTAAATAGGGAAGCATATTTCTTAGTTCATATTGCACCTAGGAAGGTAGTGTTGTAATGCTAAAGGTTAGCTTTATTAAAATATGGCATCCTCACCCCAATGAATGATGACTTTTTTTCGTTTTTCATTATAATTAAGTTTAATGATATAAGAAATTCATACCATGTCTTTTATGTAAATATGTTGTGTTTACGACGGATTATGGTGATGTTCTGATGGTTGGGGACTGTTTTATGAACATTAGATATGGATCACACTAGATGACCACCTAGATAAGATATTGTAGTTCCATGTTTATTGTTGCATGTCTTCAGAATAAAGTTGAATTTAATCTGGGTATGTGTGGGCAATCTCTCTGTCTGTCTGTCTCTCCTCTATTTCCATTAACTGCATTTTAGCATCTCTTTTTATCATTGTTGATGCTAGTGCTCCAATCCCTAATTCAGCGTGGTTTGTGCTTGACGCTATGCAATTCATACTGGAGATTTTGCAATTTCTTGCTCATGCAGTCAATTTCCCTTTGCAAATTTAACATTTCTGCTTCAAAGTGGTCTTCGATCCACTGTTCATCACGTTCTGGTATTTTATTCCCAGATTGTTCATTTTCACTGCATCTGGTTTGCAATTTACTTACTGATTAGAAGTGTTAAATCTTTTACCCACAGGATCTGTATTTTCGCTATGGGCCTGAAGAGTTGGATTATTCCCATTAAATCATCTTCTTTCCTGCAATATATCATTTTATTTGTAAATTTGTAGAGTGGGAGCATTTGTTTTTCATTGCATTATGTAATGTTAGTTTTAAATGCACTACCCTGTGACTTGTTAGGATGTTACTATTACAACATTACTAGAATTGTTTACTGTCTGATCGTTTTATCTAAGAGCTTGTAATTACCCAGTACATTCTCAGCATCTAATTTCATGATAAGATACAACCTCTTTGAACAATGTCAATGTGGCTAATACATCTTGCATACAGCTCTACCATGTGCAAAAGAGAAATCTTCATTGTCTCTTGGGTTAATACAAATGCTTCAACCCTAACATCAAAGAGAGAGAGAGAGATAGGAGGAAGATGTGGATGTGGCTGTGCAGGGAGGGAGGAAAAGAGATGTGGATGTGAATGTGCTTACATTTAATTACACCTATGATTCAAGCATTCAGGTGCTAACAATGCCCTCAGGAAAACCAATGGATATCCAATGTTGTCCTTATATCTCAGGGCAACCTTGACATCAGAGAGAGAGAGAGAGAGAGGGGTGCATGAGGATGTGCTTACATTTAATTACACCTATGATTCAAGTGTTGAGTTGCTGACCATGCCCTCAGGAAAACTGTTGGATATCCAATGCCACCTTTATATCTTGGGGCCTTAAAGGTCTGTCCTCTGGGTTTCCATTACTGTACACCTTTATATCTCGGGGCCTTAAAGATCTGTCCTCTCGGTATCCATTACTGAAGGATAATGCCCTCCAAGTATGTAGCTTGTTAATTGACCTATTAACTCTAGCTTCTATATAATTTTCAAACACCTTATTAATTTTTCTTTCAATTTGTGACTGGCATGAACACACTATTCAAAATGTGGAATGTAAATACAACTGTTAAAGGGTTTAAGGTGTTTACTTATTTATAATGGCAATTACAAGACTAGGATTTATTCAAGCGGTTTATTCATTTTAAGACTTTGGAGACTGTAGATAGAGTAGATCACTAATGTATTTGCACTGGATTATACCCTTTTTTTCTAAGGGTACGTGGGGATCTTATAGGCCTCAGTTTCATCCTGGGCAATGTTTTAGAATAGCCTGCCTTAACTCAACAGGGCTTGTTGGGTGAAACCTGCCGGGGTTCCAATTAAGGTGTTTACTTATTTATAATGGCAATTACAAGACTAGGATTTATTCAAGCGGTTTATTCATTTTAAGACTTTGGAGACTGTAGATAGAGTAGATCACTAATGTATTTGCACTGGATTATACCCTTTTTTTCTAAGGGTACGTGGGGATCTTATAGGCCTCAGTTTCATCCTGGGCAATGTTTTAGAATAGCCTGCCTTAACTCAACAGGGCTTGTTGGGTGAAACCTGCCGGGGTTCCAATTAAGGTGTTTACTTATTTATAATGGCAATTACAAGACTAGGATTTATTCAAGCGGTTTATTCATTTTAAGACTTTGGAGACTGTAGATAGAGTAGATCACTAATGTATTTGCACTGGATTATACCCTTTTTTTCTAAGGGTACGTGGAGATCTTATAGGCCTCAGTTTCATCCTGGGCAATGTTTTAGAACAGCCTGCCTTAACTCAACAGGGCTTGTTGGGTGAAACCTGCTGGGGTTCCAACCCATGATTTCAACCCTTACTAGTTGGTTTGGTAAGATAGATGTTACACTGGATGATACTGAATGTTAAAATAATTAAATAAGCTATTTAATTTCAGAGGAGTGCAAACATTTCAGTTTTATTGAACAATTTCATTGAAATAAAATTCAAGTGAATTCATACTGAATCGTACAGATTTCTTCTACAGTGGCAATTATTATGTAGTTTTTGCTGTGCCTGATTGTATGTTCTGTGTTTTTTAACTGTTCAGTGGCCAGGGGCAGAAAGCGGAAAGGTGATTCTGGAGCTGAGGTATGTGTGGCTTGGCATGATGGAAAATATGATTGGTTCAAGTTAAATACAAAAAATTCTCTCTCAATAAACTAGTTTGGATTCCATTAGCACATATATGATTTAGGGAATCGGATAAATAAAACATCAAATTAATGAAGATTATAAAATATTCCATGAACATGAAATGCTAGCTCATGTGTTCATCAATAATTACTAATTATAGGAGCTGTTAATGTTTTAGCTGTAATATTCTCTATTGCTGGTTTGGGTTTCAGCAGTTCACCAATTATTTTTTCCCAGGTCTGTACAATATATTCAGGTTTATATATACGTGTGTGCATGCGCATACACATGAATGCGCACACACACATGTGAATGCTGATGTAAGCATTTTGGGTAAGAGTCTCTGACACTGAAACCTGATTTAAAATAAAAAAGCATTAAAAACTGGGACAAATTTACATACCGATAAAGTGTTTCAGTTTGAGTTTCTGCAGGGAATAACTATTGTTCTCCAATTTTTTAACACAGCCATCTGACTCCCCCAAATTTTTACCACAGCCATCTACACAACATTCCTCTTTCTCTGGTAACATCAATCACCTCCTTCATGAACTCCACTAAACACCTATGCTCCCCCAAGTTTCGGGGACAGGGACAGTGGGACATGTTTCCGGTATGGGTACTTTTGGGCCATTTTTTAGGGGACGGCAGAGGACGATTTAAAAAAATAGGGAAATTTTTAAAAATTTAGACAAATTTCAAATATTCATATCATAACATTGATAAAGCATTCAGCATAAACATTGTAGAAGATTAATACATAACATTAGACTTGAATTGAGATTTCACATGAGAATTGACAAACAAATTAAAGAAATTCAAATGCTTTCATTGTCTATGTACAGACATATTATATAAGAATTATAACAAATACATACATCTTATATAAGAATTATAACAAAATGCCTGTGTTAGTTTTTATGATCAGATATAAAACTCAGAATTTAATTTAAAATCAGACACATAAACACAGCAATACCCTGGGAAAACCCTCCACTTGAGGGAGAAAAACCCAGCAACAATATATCACTTATATATTGAATATAGAGCAATAGTCTTCTTTACAATGAGGCCAATTATGAGGCCAAGTAATGGCACCACAACCTGATGCTAACACAGAAATAATATAATGCTTCTTGCTGATGATAAACTCAGCCTCCTTCAATATATCGATCTGCACTTTGATGGACTTCTTCTTACACCAACTCGCACTTATGAGTATCGAATGAACAAGTGAATATGAATGAATCAAGGATTGAACATCATCTTCTATTTATACTATTCGATTGAGGAAGATTTCAAAGGATGCGTCTCTTCAAGGTATAAGGTCGGCCACCAATTAAGTGAAATGTCTCTTCAATAAAATCACTGATTAGGAAGGGTTGACCTCAATGAACAATTATGAATTAACAAATAAATAAAATATTATTTAATATACAAGTGATGTGTCTCTCCATCATCAGATGTCTCAATAAAATAAATAGCCGATACGCTATATGCAATTTTATGACTTGAATCGAGGCTGGAAGGATGAGCTCGAAGCTGCTATAACATCAACACTCCCTCTTAGCTAGGGAGGAATACTTCTAGCTGTATAAGACATATCACCTCATTGTGATGTCAACCACCATGGCTACTCCCATATGTGGAAAAGGAACATATCAGCTCATCGTGATATCAACCACCATGGCTACTCCCATGTATGGTAAATGTGCACAAGTGCCCATCACAGAATCACTCAACGTGATGTCGTCATCTCATGACGTTCACCATGGCTACTCCCAGAGGGTGAAAAGCACAAGTACAAGAAATTCATCACAGACTCTCTCTTGTGATGTTGTCATGGAGTCACTCAACATGACATCCACCATGGCTACTCCCAGAGGGTGGAAACAAGGGCTTTCACCTCAAATTTCTCTCAGAGAGAAAGATGCATTAAACAAGGGCTTACACCTCAAATCTCTTTCACAGAGAGAAATGCATTAACAAGGGCTTGCACCTCAAATCTCTCTAACAAAGAGAAATGCATTAAAGAAGATCACTGATGTTGAGACTCCCTCTCAACTAGGGCTTCATTCTCCACCATACCAAGCTTGTCTCGAAAGTACACAAACTTTATTTCAAAAGTACACAAACTTTATTCTAGAGAGAGGCTTGGTAAGAATATCAGCCGTTTGTTCCTTAGTGCTAATGTATCTCAACTGGATAGCTTTCCTCAATACCATATCTCCAATGTAGTGGTATTTGATCTCAACATGTTTTGTTCTGTCATGAAACATTGGGTAGACAGAAAGCTTCGCACAACTTTGGTTATCACAATGAATGACAATCGGCTCCAATGATTGTCCAATCAATCCTGCAAGGAGCTTTCGAAGCCACATTGCTTCTCGAGCTACAACACAAGCTGCAATATACTCGGCCTCTGCGGTGCTTAGTGCCACTGAAGACTGCTTCTTGCTACACTAGGAGATCATCGCAGATCCCAAACTAAAGCAACATCCAGAGGTGCTCTTTCGATCAGCTACACACCTTGCCCAATCAGAATCAGAAAATCTTTGCAGCTTTAGGTCCACACTGGAAGAATATCTCAAGCCATACCCAACTATGCCACGCAAGTATCTTATGATATGTTTCGCTGCAATTAGATGTATTTGCCTTGGTTCACACATGAACTGATTAAGTGCACTCACTGCATAGCAAATATCTAGTCTAGTATTGACTAGATACATCAACGATCCAATCAACTGCTTGTACATAGTAGGATCCACCAGATCAGAACTAGCTGTAGACTCTTTTAGCTTCTGCAAATTGGTTTCCATCGGTGTAGACATGGATTTGCAATCCATCATACCAAATCTCTTCAAGATGTCTATTGTATACTTCCCTTGACTCGGAATGATCTCATTAGGCCTCTGCCATACTTCTAAACCAAGGAAGTAATGCATGTATCTAAGATCCTTCATTTCAAATTCAGAAGCTAACTCCTTCTTGCATTTGATAATGAGGTGTTCTTCTCCAGTAAGAAATAGATCATCAACATAAAGAACCAAGATCAATGCCTCATCACCAATTACCTTGAAGTACAGGTTTGAATCAACATCATTCTTGGAAAAGCCCAAGTTCATTAGGTATCGATCAATCCTCTCATACCAAGCACGAGGAGCCTGCTTAAGGCCGTACAAAGCCTTCTTTAGCTTGCAAACATGAGACTCCTTCCCATGAACCTCAAAGCTATCAGGTTGCTCAATATATACCTCTTCCTCGATTACACCATTCAGAAATGTTGTCTTCACGTCCATCTGGTGTATCTTCCATCCTTTAGATGCTACAATAGCAATGATGGTCTTGACGGATGTATAACAAGCAATTGGAGCAAAGGTTTCCTCATAGTCTACTCCCTCTTTCTGAGAGAATCCTCTAGCCACAAACCTAGCCTTGTACTTCTTGATGCTCCCATCAGCTGCATGCTTGATCTTGAAGAGCCACTTAGAAGAAACAATAGATTTTCCTTCAGGTCTAGGTACGATGTCCCAAACATCATTCTTGAGGATGGATTGATACTCTTCAGCCATAGCATCTCTCCATACTTGTTGACCAGTAGCTTCCTCAACACTGGAAGGCTCAGACTCAATGATTTGACTCATCAATGCAACATAGCTTGAAAACTTGTGAGGTCTCTTGCTTTCTCTGAATGTTCCTCTCGGGGTTGCAAATCTTTCTGCCTCCTGCATTGTTTTCCTGGCCCAAAGAGGTCTCTTATGACCAATCACAATGTCTCTCGGCCCATCAGTAGGTTCCAAATGCTCAGCTGGATCATCATCTTCTTTAGGATTAGTAGCCTCCCTCTAAATCTCAGGAGTATGGTCAACTTCCATATCCTGAGGAGACTCTTGGTCTTCATTGTCTATATCCAAATGAGTGCCCTTAGATCTATTGAATGCAACATCTTCTTCAAATGTAACATCCCTATTGATTTGAATCAACTTCTGACCTGGAATGTACACTCTGTAGGCTTTTGAAGACTCACTGTAGCCCACAAATATTCCCTTCTTGCTAGATGGTTCCAACTTTGTCCTTTTATCTTTAGGTACATGAACATACACTGGACAAGCAAAGATCCTCAAATGACTTATTTCTGGCTTCACCCCTGTGAATGCTTCTTCGGAAGTCATGTTCTCCAAAATTTGGTGAGGGCTTCTATTCTGAACATACACAACTGTCCTAGATGCTTCAGCCCAAAGGAAGGTTTGCAGATCTTGATCATGAATCATGGCTTTGGTTGCTTCTACAATAGATCTGTTCTTCCTTTCTGCAACACCGTTTTGTTGAGGATTGTAAGGGACACAAAACTCCCTCTTAATCCCTGCTTCAATGCAAAAGTTACGAAATCTTCCGGAGATGTATTCTCCTCCGTTGTTGGATCTTAGAACTTTGATCCTCTTCCCGGACAAGTTCTCTACCTGAGCTTTAAATTCCTTGAATCTTTCAAGTACTTACTCAGATTCCTTAGACTTTAAGAAATAAATCCAAGTCTTTCTAGAGTAGTCATCAATGAAGATAATGTAATACAAGAAATCACTCAAAGAAGCAATAGACATTGGATCACATAAATCAGACTGAATAAGATCTAGAATACATTTAGATCTACTTTCACTACTATGAAATGGAACTTTAGTATTCTTACTCAATGCACAAACTCTGCAAGTGCCCTTCATGCTCCTGGTTGAGTTTAGGAAGGCCCGTGACCATCTTCTCCATGGTTGGTAGTGCTCGAAAGTGAAGGTGAGCAAGTCTTCTATGCCAAAGTTCACATGAACTTGATGAATCATGCAACAAAGCCTGAAGTGGACGAGTGCAAAGTCTGTAGAGACTCTCATGTCAAACTCCAATCATCCGAGCAGTCTTGATACTTGAGTTCTTCGACCATGCAAGAACTTTACCTTCGGAGAATGCAACTTGGTACCCCTTGTCCTCCAATGCTGAGATAGAGACAAGGTTCTGCTTGATACTAGGAACAAATAGAACATCACTCAATTGTAAGGAGATGCTGGAATCTAGGTAAAGAGAGGAGATACCAACTCCTTTCACAGAATAACTTGCATCATCACCAATAATGACTTGAACACTAGAATCTCTCTCCACCAAATCTGATAGGTGCTCTCTAAATCCAGTGATGTGGCAAGAGGCACCACTATCAATCAACCAAGTGTTGTTGTCTGTAGGCACATTGCATGATAAGGCAAAATAGAATAGAAAGCCACTTGAATCCTTCTGTGGAGAGATTTCACCCACATCTGCAATTGAAGCCCGCTGCTTAGGTCGGGTTGGACAATCCTTTGCATAGTGACCAAACTTGTCACATCTAAAACATTGAATGCGAGAAAGGTCTTTCTTCTTCTTAGATGCAGGGGCACCATTTGATCCTTTATCTCTATTCCTCTTGAAGTAGCCTTTCTTCCCTTCTTTTCCTTTCTTCTTTGAGGATTAAGCGGCAAGAACATGAATGTCTTCATTTTTAGAGCTTTGTCCAATGCCTCTCGCAGCCAACCTTGATTCTTCTTGAATACAATCCGCCCTCAAACGATCAAACTTAGGAAGTTTTGATCTTCCACTGATTCCTTGAATGAATGGCTCCCAAGATTGAGGAAGACCATTAAGAGGCAACATAGCCAAATCCTTGTCATCAACAATATGCCCAATGGTAGAGAGCTGATCTCTCAACTCGGTGATCTTCATGAAGAATGTAATGACGAAATCTCCCTTCGCCATCTTGATATGATGAAGCTGTTGCTTTAATGCAAGAGCTCTGCTTGTGTTATTTATCTCATACATCTCCTTGAAGGTCTTGAACATCTCCCTTGCTGTTTTCAACTTGGAGATAATAGGCACAATGTGATCTTTCACAGAATCAACCAACATCTTTTTCGTGTTAGCGCCATTTGTCTTCCATTGAGACTTCTCATTCTCATCGGATGGTTCGGGAACTTCGCCCTCCACAAACTCAGCTAACTCAATTTCTTCCAAAGCGAGCATTACTCTAAACTTCCAAGATGTGAAGTTGGCAGCACCCTCGAGTCTATCTTTGATCTTGAGCCTGTTCACCATCTTGACGATAAGATAAATGCAATAGAATGAGAATAAGAGAGTATGAAAGCACTGCTTATGAGAAATCTGATCACGATCTTTCTTATACCCGCTCTGATACCATGTTAGTTTTTATGATCAGATATAAAACGCAGAATTTAATTTAAAATCAGACACATAAACACAGCATATACCCTGGGAAAACCCTCCACTTGAGGGAGAAAAACCCAGCAACAATATATCACTTATATATTGAATATAGAGCAATAGTCTTCTTTACAATAAGGCCAATTATGAGGCCAAGTAATGGCACCACGACCTGATGCTAACACAAAAATAATATAATGCTTCTTGCTGACGATAAACTCAGCCTCCTTCAATATATCGATCTGCACTTTGATGGACTTCTTACACCAACTCACACTTATGAGTATCGAATGAACAAGTGAATATGAATGAATCAATGATCGAACAACATCTTCTATTTATACTATTCGATTGAGGAAGACTTCAAAGGATGCGTCTCTTCAAGGTATAAGGTCAGCCACCAATGAAGTGAAATGTCTCTTCAATAAAATCGCCAATTAGGAAGGGTCAGCCTCAATGAACAATTATGAATTAACAAATAAATAAAATATTATTTAATATACAAGTGACATGTCTCTCCATCATCGGATGTCTCAATAAAATAAATAGCCGATAGGCTATATGCAATTTTATGACTTGAATCGAGGCTGGAAGGATGAGCCCAAAGCTGCTATAACATCAACAGCTTGAAGGCTCCAAGTTTCAACTATAAAATGGCAAAAACATAGAAAATATATGGCTCCAAGTTGAATGGGCCTTTTGCATAGGTTTTGAGGACTTCGGAAGGACATTCAAATGGGTTTGTAGTTGCTGGCCCTACTACACTCCCACTCCCTGAAGAACCTCCAGTGACTTCCATACTTCTATGAGTTCTACTTCTAAGTCTACTTCTTTCATGCATTTAAACCTCAACCTCCTCATTATCATTACTAGTATTCTCACTGCTGCTCATGGTTTTGTTTGGTTAAGAATTGAAAATAGAGCTGCAAGTTCAAATAAAAGATAAACTAACTCACAATGCCCTTCCTATGTGGTAAAAAAAATTAAAATTGAAAGAATGGAAAACAAATTGAAAAAACTAATGTAAAATGAAGAACTTACTTTTAATGGAGTAGATTTGTGTTGATGAATTGTAGCTTAGGTCAGATATAAGCGATGATTGCTATAAAGCATCATCATCGCTTATATAAGATCTAATGCTCTTCATGTTTATATTTCCAGAAATGAGTAAAATAATCGAATTTTATAAAGCATGTATAAAATCGAAATTATCTAAATGATGTTCTGAATTCGCTTTGATTAAAATTCGGGACTCTTGTATTACATCCGCCATGCGTAAGGGTGTGTCCATTAGTTAAGTTTGTTTAACCGAATGATCATCGGCTGTGAGAGGAACCCGCGCCCTAAGGAACACGTCCCTTGAGCGGACGTGTCTCCACATGTGGAGACACGTCCTCTCAAGAGACGCATCCCTTGGAGGTGGGTCTCCTAACATATAAAAGATGATTCCAATCTTAATATGCAGACATCGAAATCATTAATGTTCTGCAATCAGCACATTTAGTATAAATCTGGAAATCGAAAATCTGTCTTAAAATCTTAGTAGAATTCTTGAAACTTAGAATCCTTTTAGAACCCTTAGTCTCTCATTTTGATAGAAGATTTGACTACATTTACATGGTATCAGAGCCACGTTGTGTGAATCCTAATCAAATCTAAATATCAATCTGCTCAAGAAAATTCGTATTTTCTAGAATCGAATTTACATCACATTCTTCATAATGTCAAGTGTGATCAGATTTGAAGATCGCCTTGCAGGAGCAGACAATTTCACATCATGGAAATTTAGAATCATGATGATCCTTAGAGAGAATAAGCTAGATTCACTTGTGAGAGAAAACTTGAAGGAAACAAAGTCTGAATCTGAGAAAACTCAATGGATAGAAAACAATGAAAAGGCCATGAAAATCCTAGTAGATGCAGTTAGGGATCATATAGTGCCCATCCTAGCAAAACATGAAACCGCATACCATATGTTCAAATCTCTTGAGAAAACTTATGAGATCAACAACACTTGCAAGACTCTTGCTTTAAAAAGGCAAATCAACAATGCTCAAATAAACAAAGGAGAGTCCATTAATGCATGCTTCATGAGGATTATTGAACTGAGAGATCAATTATCCACAATTGGATATTAGATTGATAGCAAAGAATTAACTCTAATTGCACTAGGAGGCCTA
>VDFB02013509.1:0-23442 GCA_007258455.2 Sequoia sempervirens | reverse complement strand
CCTACTTCTCAAATTCTCAAAAAATATTATAAAGCAATGTTGGACAAAAAGTGTCATGCTCTTTATCATCACTAATATAAAAGTGATATTCTTTTTTAATGGCTCATTCTTCATCTGTACTCTCAACACCATCCAACTCTGATTGTGCATATCGATAACACACATGAACCATAATAGTGATCTGCTTTGAAAAGTAATACTCTGATTGAATCTCCTTTTGATGTACAAAGGAGTAATTTTCTGCAAAGTCAACTACTGATAGAACTGTTCCATGTGGGAAAGTATCTCTCAATGTTTGGAATTGTTGTGTTTGCCACTTAGCAAAAAATGAATGATGTATGTATGGTCGTATCAAATTTCGAAAATCTTCCATAAATTTTCCAATGGGAATCTCCTCTTCTACATAGATCAACCTTGTGGATTCTTTCCCAAAATTTGTTTGCAACTTTACATACTTGTACCTGTGTTAGTAAAATATGTGAATAACTAATAAAACCAAATTTGATCAATGAAACATTACATCAAAGAGAATCCAAATAACTTGATCTATGAGAAATTCAAAACAAATTTCCAAACCCTCTAAAAAATAAATACGCACTTTGCAATTCCCATCACCGCCTTGTTAGGGTCAAGATCCTCATTCTTAGCTAGGAAATTTAGCCACCCACATGTCTCACAAATTCCTTTATGCAATTTATTTGGAGGTCCATTTTCATGATCACATAATATAGACTTTATGAACAAACTCGCCTGTTTAGGAGGTGCATTTGAAACCCACATCTTTCTTCTCTCATCTTTCGAAACACCTGATAGTAGAGATCAAATTCAATATGATAGCGATGTAACAACAAGTTTCAAAAAACTTGTTTATCTTCACATAATATGGCTTTAACCTTTGAAACATTGTTTTCCCAATCTTTATATGAGGATATGCATTACAAAAGTTCATATACATCCCAAATTGTGTTATGTCTAGCCAATGTTTGATATGATTTTCATAAATACTAGGTCCAATCTTGTATCTCATAACATCTCTAGTATTTGATGATGGACGAGTCTGATCATGCCAAAAACTTGAGACCAAGTTCCTAACAACATCTTCAATCCTGTCAGAACGGGGAGCTCTACACATAATTGCCCAATTGCCTTCTAAACTCTCATCCAAAAACTTTCTCTTTTTCTTATATTTTATCAATGTGGCTCTACTATAACCAATTTCAGTTGAAAGTGCCGACATTTTTCTTTTTCTTGCTATATCTTGATGTACAATAGATGTCAACATCACCCTTCTTGTAGTGGCCTTATCCACAGTTCGAGATCCTTTCCCAATGGAATCTAAACCCTTTTTAACATTTTGAACAATATCCTTTTGTAATCCCATGTGTTTCTTCTTATTTGATGATGAATGCACACCCAACAATTGTAATGACTCTTTCAGTTCATCACGAAGAAGTAAACATGATAACAATTGGGTTTTTTCAAGTGTATCAAGATGATTGAAATGATGATTGCTCATTCCATTTACAGATTTAGTCATTGACCTCTTTCTCTTATTATAAGGCTTGTTGGCATAATATTTCAGTTTCTCCATATCCATTTCAAGTAAATGATCTAAATTTCTATGAGAAATTTGTTTCCCCACCTTCTCAGCTAGTTTTATATGCTCATCCATACCAGTAGGAGGAAGTGATCCTGACCCCTCTCCAACATGCATTGTTTGAACTTGTGCCTCCTCCCTATCTTCAAGGACCATGCATTCTTGAGCTGATTCATTTGATCCAATGTCTAGATTTGGCTTGAATTGAGCATGAAAACTTCCTGCTTGTTGAGCCCTTCCTACACATGTGTCACAAAATATTTTGCAAACAAAAAATGAGATGATGTTAAATATATATGAAGTTTATGTGTATGCAAGCAAACAAATTGATAAAACATGATGAGCTATAAGTGAGAGAAGTTTGTGTCTATTTTTATATGCTCATCCATAACAAGAGGAAGGAAGTGATCTTGACCCCTCTCCAACAAGCATTGTCCAACTTGGGTCTCCCTAACCTTCAAGGTCCATCTGCCGCTTAACGGATTCGCTTTGGATCCAATATCTAGATTTTGGCTTGATCAAGGCTTGAGGAATCCCTAGACATGCAAAACATAAAAATAATTTGAGAACATTGAAGTGATGAAAATAAAAATGAAAGACACAAACAATCGTAAATATTGAAACAAAATAATTGGCTTAAGGAATTGGAGTCAAGGATCATATAAGCATTGCAACTTAAATGACCAAGATGACTTGAGGATATTTAAAAGTATTTATAGTCATTTAAGTGCAATGATGGTTAGAAACCTTCAAGGTAAGAGTACTAAACACACACTTGAGAGTGAGAGAGAGAAGAAACAAGCATGCACCTTGTTTCTTTCTATGATAATTTTCCAAGTTTTGATCACGCCTCTTTTGTTCTTCTTCTTTTGACAATTTTCGTTGAGATGCATTTTTTCTTTTCCTTTGTTGTCCCATTTTCTTCTTCAACTTAAATATGACCCTAAACAAGTCCTCTACCAACTTAGTTAAATTATCCTCCAAATTTTGCCTTGATTGATAAAAATGAAAAGTTGTCCAGGTCCAATATTTGCCTCCTTGATAAATGTGCAAAAACTTCTCCAAAATCTGTGATCCAAGTGAATCAAAATTATTCAAGTGTACATGGAATAACTAGATCCTCTATTTTAAATGAATCAAGTAGTAAACAAAAAAGTTATTTCATTGTGGAGTTTGTTGTTATTTAATTCATAGGTATGCACAACATATCTAGTAATTTTAGAATTTTGGTAAAGTGTCAAAAAATGTATAAATATTAGAGGTATAATTTGAATTGAAATTCAAGTTAGTTGTCGAAAATGTATAATAGAGACCGTATAATTTGAATTAAATTTTCTTAATTAAACATTTGAATTGAATTTCAAGTTACTTGTAAGAAACGTATAATAGCTCGATATAATTTGAATTGAATTTCAAGTTACTTGTGAAAAAGATTATATCTTGTTCTCAACTCAATGGTTCATGTTGCTTAAGTCATTTTAAAAAAAATATTTATTGTAATCAACATGAATGAACTTAATTATAAAATGGCATTGATTTCCCTAAAATTCTACTAGAGATCAAATGTATATTGAATATAAGGAAATGCAAGTTGTAAGAGGTCATAAAAAAAGAAAACATGTATGTATATTGAATATTTAAAGCAATCACATACATATATTATGTGTAAACATGTTTAAACCATAAGCAAACACATGTACATATATGTAAAAGAATTCAATACATATAAACATAACACATATTATTTAATCAAAGCGGCAAATGTATGTATATATCATATAAGAAAATATATGTACATATATCATAAAAGCAAAATGTAAATTAAAGATCGTCTAATGTCGAATACTAAAGATCAAAAAACAAGTAAATGTATGTCTAGATCATATAAGCAAGTGTAAGAGATCATCAAATATCAAATACTATTTTAAAGATCATCATATATAATCAAATACACATGTGATAAAGATCATAAATCTAGAATGCATGGCCTAATAAGAATGTCTACTCCTAGACAAATGGCCATCTGAATGAGAACGGTCCTGCTCTGATGGATGTGCTGAGCCCTGCAAATAAAATTGTGTACAAGATGTGTTAAATACATATAATTTTTATTAAATAAATTTTATGAAAGTTATTTTAAAATGAACTTGTATTTTTAAATATCAATCTACAACTTGTATTTATCTATGCATACATAAATATATATTTTATGAAAACTCACATGTCCATTGATAGCAGATTCATCCACAGAGTCACATCAATCATGCACACGATCTGGACCAAGGCTAGGAGTGATATGAGGTATGTCCACCTGTAACAATATATATACACATATATATCAACTTACATGAATATCTAGTTTAAAAAAAATTTAAAAATAATGAAAAAAGAATTGAGACATGCACATGCACACATGCATGCACATCATCCGATATCGATGACCAAGTCCTCTCAGAATATCTGCCTCCGCACCATATGGACCAAACGCATCGGGCTTAATTTAATCAATATCCGATCGATCCATCTATCCTATGTCGTGCCAAAATGATGAATGTAGAGGACTATAGTGAGATGGCACGGATGATAAACCGTAACCAATCAACATATATCAAGAAACCCATAGTCTTGGCAGCCTACCGCGATGAACCGTGAGGATTCGATGCTAACTAGTGGCCTACTGAGTGATGTGATCCTGAACCGAGCGAATTCTATGTCCTTCAAAATGATCTCTAATACGTTTCCATAATGCATCCCATTGTTCTGATGCAACGTAGGCATATGCCCACAGGGTCCTCAAACAATGTAGGAGCCATGCGTGCCATATCTCCTGAAGTGCAATTAAGCTCCTGTGGAGGGCAGCGGCCCATATCCGCCCAAATGATCTGAACGTTCCATATCAACACTGACCTACATGATCATTAGATATCCTAATGGTGGCAACCGCAATGTCACCTACAGTGTCAATTGCTTCCTTTTGGGAAGCAACAACAACCTCATCTGTTATGGGGGCTAGAGCTGGGGTGAGAGCAGGAGACCTATCACCAACTAATACTCCTAAACATCAGGGTGGTCTATCCGCCGACGATAGGTGGGCCTATCGCTAATCCTACCACCTCAAATATATGGTGGAATTCCCTTGTGGGTAGTTAACTTTGAGGCCCAAATGGACCTCAAAGATAACTCAATAACAAAAATGTACGGAATCCTCGGGTCATTGTTTGGGTATATACCATGTGTCGCTAGGAAATCGGGTAGATCAATGAGGCCATAGCATGATCAACACATCCGGTGACCGTATCCCTAACCTTTACGACATTTTGATAAATGGAAAACAAGTGGCTTTTATCATTTCTTTGGTGACACTATCTTGTATTTGTTTAAGAGGAACGTCACCATGTACTTCTTCCCGTGATGGAAAGAATAGCAAATAATTGCCTCAAGGAATATGCACTAGTCCTCTCAAGTTCATCTTTTAGTTTTTCTAGACTATGCAATATTAACATGCATGGTTCACTATATATCCCTGGGTTTGCACCTTGTGCTAATGAATCTCTTAATTTTTTTATCTCATTACTAGTATTTGCAAACAAAGATTCTAGCAAGTGTGAAACATGATCTACATTTTCCATGTTATATATATATAGTACACCTAAAAAAACAATAAGACTTTGGTAAATAATATATCTAGATAAAAAGAATACAAATCTAAAATAGAACTTGTAATTTAATTCATCTACTCATCAATAATATTTTCATACTATTAACTTTATTTAAAAAGAATTGGAAGACAACTATAATCTATAACATAACATCCTTAAATGGTTCAAATTTTAAATGAAACGATGAAAGAAAGAATAAGAATACAAAAGATTAAAGTATAAAATCATTTGAAAATAATTGGGGATAAAAATATTTAATCTAATAGTTGTTAACATAAATGAACTTCAATCATATAGCCTTGAGAACATCAAAAAATTATAGCACATCAAAAATGCATCATTAAATGTATATTAACATCATCTGCACTCTAATTAAAAATATTAAAACAACACAGAATACAAAGAGATGAAATTAAAAAGTTCCAACTAATGATGTTATAATAATCCTCCCCAAGTTGATCCTCTCATCCCAATCATCATACTTAATGTTTTGGTACTTGAATGTGTTGGTACTTGAATCATGTTTTGGTACTTAATGTTATGTTTTTTAAGAGGAAGCATTTTCTCTAGTGGGCTTGATTGAGTGACAAGGTGGAGTGATTGTTGTAATGAAGAACTTGCTAGGAAAGCTAACCAAGTTAAAATGTACACCTATACATACATCATTGTGGTAATATAGACCTATGTCATAAAACACAATTGAATCCTATTAGTTCCAAAGTATTTTAGCAAAGAAGAGATAGAGGAATTTCCAACATGAGGCATAATTCAATCATAATATAATAAAACCATTAATCCATAGTTCTATGTATAAATGGAATGTTGTAGAGGAAAAGATACACATTTAATTTGCAAGGCATAACTCAACAATATGAAAACATATAGTAGAATATTGTACATTATTCTCAGGATTTTTTCTTATTTGTGAGAAATGCAAACCTTCCATGCTAATTTTCTCTAAAACACACAAATATAGGGGGCAGTGTAATATCCCACCCTTTCCTAAATTTTTCCATAGCTAGTGATATGATAATATCCCAACAACTCTATGAATTTTAAAATTGAATGTTATGGACTATATTAAAATTATTTTGTGGACTAATAAACTAAAGAATATTCTTGATATTTAATTACACGTCTCTTGAGAAAAACAATGATTTAATATCTTATGAGTATTAAATTAGATTATGAGTATAATTTAAAGAATTATAGTCATGATTTTGTAATTGTCATGTAATAGACATAAATATCATTCATTTTGTTGGTAAAACTACATATTTAGAGTAATATTATGAAGGTTAAATTTAAATGGTTTATCTAACACTCAAATAATCATTCTAGACTAATAGTTGATTTAAAATTTCTTTTACAATGATTATTGATTATATTTAATAAAAAATACTTGATATTCCCACCAAGTTATTAAGGGTGCAAATCAACTATTGACATGGACTAAACTATTGCAAACAAGGTAAATATATATAGTAGGAGTATCAACTAATGGTGAGGCACTTTAAGTCTAATCAAACATACAATATACCAAATAATATTAATGAAATAGTGGAGAAAATAAATAAATATTCAAACCTCATGAACACTAGAATTATAATATGGAGAAACCCTTTCAAAAAATCCCACTACTAAAGAGATATGAAACTTTTATTAATATTCATAACAAGATTATAACAATCCAATCCACTCAATCTTCTTTAGTCTAATGTTTTGGCTATTTCTACATAACACTATTTAAACCTTATGTCATACATTAAATTATATATAGAGCAAGGGAAACAAGAAATGATCAATTAATTTATGTAATGAGTGGAAAAAAATCATGGTCCACAAGAAAAGAACCCATGCCCCACTATGCATTGGAACATGTACACAAAATATAAACGAACTAATGATATAGGACCTTAAATCCCATAACCTTGATAGTAACCACTCCCAATACTAGTGCTTTATGATGAAGATGTCAACTACAATAAGTCTCATCTATTATGAAAAGATGCTCCACTCTTCCCAATGTAACTCCTAGTACAATAATCATCACGATCTCCTTATTTAATTTTATTATAATAATATCTTGAGCCCATTGCTTACCTTTTCATTTTTTCTCACATATCACACTATAAAATTTTGGAGCTCATTTTCACTTTGCGAGAGTCTCTCAAGGGTTTTAATGGTGTCCAAATTGATATTTTTTAGCTTAATGCATCAAACTCATTAATATTTTTAATTTTAAGAAAATATTAAAATCAAAGCTCTATCGACTGTAATTTATGCCCTTTAGAAAGAATTTAGAAAAAAGCAACATTAAAGATAAGATTTTAAGTGAATGGAACACTAATCCCAACTTACACCAACCAAGTACAAATGGGTATTTAGCTTCATGGAGATTCATTCATGGTTGGTGATGGTGCATGAGTAGGCTAATAGAGGAAGAAAGACCATATGTTCATTAAGAAGAAATTGGGAGAAAAAATAAGCTAAGTTTAAATTTGTAATGATAAGAGGATCTTGATTGAATTATATATATATAGTTCATATGAGAACCAAGGATAACATACTAGAGTAAATAAGCTTCGATAATAAAGGAATCTTGTAAGTATGGGGAAGAAAAATATATCAAACTAAATGCACTACCAAAAGATAGATCAATTGGGATTTTTTTATAGGAAAGTGTGATATTTAATTGAAATCCTAATGTATTAATGTTGTATCTTCAACAATCTTGGAATGAGTACTTGGATGCCTATGTTGTCAAAAGATATTATTATTTTACTATTAGTTCTCCTCATGTTGAAATTTCCATGAACTAGTTAGGATGCAAATCTCCACCACTAAGCTACCCACCCACTTTATGACAAGTCAATTTACGATTTAGGTATGCTAATTTTTTTGACACCTTCTTCACATTGTGAGATGTTACCAAATAATTATAATGGTCATTTGGTTTTGTGTGGATCATGAACCATGTAAGGGTGTGTTTATTGATCTTACTCACCAATAAAATGTATGCATTGAATAATTTTTGTTTTATCATCATTTTATCAACAAGCATATGCATATTTGAGGGTTTATTTAAAATTGACTAATGATATGTTGATTGAAACTATAGGATACATTATTTTACCTTAATTTTTTGGTAAAAGATGAGGGAAGTTCTTATTCTATGTCATATTCTTTCTTCTTTAGATGTATCTCATATTTTATTTGGGTATCCATGGATAAAGCAATATCAAGCAACATCATCTATGTCATGCCATTAAGGTATCAAATATGTTTGAACACTAGTAAAGAGGTTACAATTGCAAGAGATCCGTATATGCCTTTATTTTAGATTAAGTCATTTAACCTTAAATAATTTTAAGAACATACATAAGGATCCTCTATATAAGTGCAAGGATTCTTTGCCTAATTTGTAAAATTTTCAAAAGGAATAACAATGGTGGGAAAATCAAGACAAGATGCAACAATTTAGAATTCCTAAAGGGTTTACAATTATTAGAGCCAAAGTAGGTTATATTTTGGTTTTATATTATAAAATGATTCAAGAATCTATAAGGCCAAAAGAACCATAAGCATTGCAAACTTTAGTTTAGAAGCATAAGGGATTGGATATTTTCATTCCTAAACATGGTTTTCATTAAAAAAATTACTCATGTACTATACATACATATTCATGTATATGTGAATATATCTACATATGTATACATACACATGCACGTATCTAAATATGTATATATGTATATATGTATATGTAGATATGTAGACACATTCATGTATACATACATATGTATATATGCATGTATATATGTATATATATACATACATATATATGTATACATAAATACACACACATATGTATGTATGTATGTATGTGTGTATGTATATTTATGTATACGTATATACATGTATGTATATGTATATGTGTATGCATACATGTATATATATGTATATATGGATACACACACATTTTGGTTTTGTTTTGTAAGCATCCTCTTTTGAGGACAACCCTTTGTTGATGATGTTGAGTATTAGTTTGTTGTAAGTGTGTTTATTATTTTAATATCATTTTAAAACAATATTTTATTTATTTATAAATTTTGGTATAATCACTAATTTTATAATATGTTTGTGTGTGTAGGTTGAGTTGCATAATTGTTAGGGGCACACACAATCAACACAATGCAAGATAATAACTAATTCAAGGGATCAAAGTTCAGTTTCTAGTCAAGCAAAGAGAGGCATAATGTTTCATTAATAGCATTTGCTACACATACATAAACACTTTTATATCTTTATGACACATTCATAACTATTTTCATGAATATATATTGGTGATATTTTGTAGTCTAAGAGACAATGTTGGCCTCATGTCACTGTATATGATATTTTCATGATGTATTATGTATGTCTTCATGACCTTATCAAGATCAATATATAAATATTTTGTGCATATTCATAGCAAATGGTTTGTGCTTATTCTATCTATCTATATTACCCTTTATCTCTATCTCTCTTTATCACTATCTCTCTCACATATATATGATGTGCATGAATGTTGAATGGCATACATGTAATGAACCCATACTAGTTCTAACTCTATTTAGCCTATCAACAAATAAAGATTCAACATTGGTCTTCTAGATTTACATACATCTTAAGAATTTACTACCATAATCCATAAGACAAAGCAACAATAACCCATATGGGTGTTTAGACTCACAAGTGAAAGTCAAAATGTTATAGCTAGCTATCCCTTCACTAAAAAATAGTAGGGTTTTTAGTTCAAACAAGGAATTACCCCATTTTATTGTATGGTTCTATATACTAAAACCCTATCTCCAATAACACACATAAAGTAAAAAAAATATCTACTATGTTTGGCTTCATGAATGCAACACAAGCTTCTAAATGTCCTAGGTAGAGCAATAGATTTCCATTCACATAGTAGAAATTACAAGCTAATGCTTTTTAACATGATTTCTAGAATTTCATACAAGAATAGCTTTTTCTCTTACATTACATATAAAAATACTAAAAAGAACCTTCATAAAAAATCATACCTCATTACCACCAAGTAAAAACAATAAGGTTTACATACTCGAATTTCACAAGCTTCAAAAATGTATAATTTGCACTACCTTCTTCCTCCTTTTGCCTCTATCCTCCCCTTTTCCCTCTTTCTTTTCCTTTTAATCTTTCCTTGATTTCCACCATTTTTGCCATATTCTCTACATGTTTCCCATTTCCACTTCCTTTGCCTTTATTTCTTCCCACTTTGTGAACAATAAAGTCCCACTCTCTCTTCACTTACTCATCATTCAAGTTTCCTCGAATAGCGTACCTCAACATTAATGCTTGATACTTAATATGATGGGGCCAAAAGGTGGGGTGGCCACTTTTTGGCCCCACATCTTTTTGCACTCGCTCTAATAAGGTTTGTCCTTTTGATAATAGTAATGTCCAAAGGTGGCTCTTGTTTGCATGTGGATACATTTATACCAAACATCAACTTTTAGTGATATGTGTGAAGATTTTGTAGTGGTTCTATATATTGTTCTTATTCTCTAAATATAAAGGAGGATGAATAATCAAGTCATGATGGACTAATGAAAGAAGATGAATTGAATAGTGATAGAAACTAGTCTACTATAGTTAGTGATGATGAAAATACATTATATAAAATTATGCAGGCATTCTCATATTACTTAGAATCTCTAGTGTTACAATATGAATAGTATTTTAAACACATGATAGACCTTTTTCTAGAGTGTCTCTACAAACTTGTGACCATTGAATTTGCTTGGGAGTATAGAAAATTGCATTATAATACATCAAATAATAGGGTAGAGAATGTAATTGTTAATTTTATGGTTTCCAAGACCAAACTTTGTAAATGATATTAATTGAGGGCATGAAGACACAATCAAGTCTTTGTTCTTGATGGTTTGATTTATATTTTCAATCAATGGTTCCATTTATACACACTACATGAGGAAATTGTTCAATAAGAGTAACTTATAGTTTTAGTCAATTATATTTCAATTTGTACACACTACATGAAGATATTGAACTAGCTTCATTTGTTATATGGAGATATTTTATTGTAATGTACGTAATCAATGATATGATTCTTGATTTTTTATAAGATTTAATATTATAACACCTTAACAAATCAAGCTATGACTTTCACGGTTCACTCCTACATGTATGAAATTTGCATTTTCATCTACAAGTTTGACCCTAAATTTGTAGTTTTAAAATTATTTTGTGAGCTTAACCCTACATTTCTAGTCTTTAGGAATGTATTTATCTCCATTTTTTAGACTATGTTGAGAGCTATTATAATGTTTTTTTGCACTAACTTTTGGAGGAAACTCGTTTTTCCTTACTCAAACCCTTGGATTATGCAAAACGGGGAAGCAAAATACTATATTAAAAATGCTTTAAAAACTTTCAAACAATCAAACAAGTGCAATTTGAATTCAACAAATTTTAAAAAAATTGCATATAGGGTTTCGAGATTAAACAAATACATGCATTTTGAACTAAAAAAAAATGGAATTTTAAATACCTCGTGCTCAATAGTGGTCGATATGTGAATTGAAATGATGAAGTTTGAAGAGAGGACCCAAAATTTTCTTTCTCCCGTGAGAAATTTTGTTGGGTCGCCGTTCAGATTCTGTTCGCCGCGCGCAGGGACAGTGACTGGTATTTCACAGTGAAAGTGAGAAAGTGCAAGCACTTTTTCTGGTTTTGTCATATTCAAGGGGTTCGGCCGAACCACCTTAAATATGACTTTTTTATTAGGTTAGGGACTGGTTCGGCCGAGCCAAGGGTTCAGCCGAACCACTTTGCTATGAAGAGGAAGGAAATTTCAAAATTTCCTTCCTCCACAAAAGTGTAAACCACTTATGTGGCTTCACCCATTCTTGATTCAGAAACCCCCCAAGATAGGATTTTCAAATGTGAATATGATGAGAAGGCCAATGATGATTCTAGGATCAAGGCCTGTGATGAATTCATTATAGATGATACCTTTGTATAAACAAAAGAGTTCAAATAATTCATCACTCAAAAAAGGAGTAAGAAAATAAAAGACAGAAATGAACAGGTCAAAGCTGGTGTGGACCCCTCTCAGTAGAAAGAGGCAGAGAGAGAAGAGGAAGAAAATATCATGGCTAAGATAGAACCCATCACTCCTGATGAAGCAAGGAAAATTGTTGCTGAAAGTGGAATTATTTTTCCTTGAGGATGTACTCTTATCTCACTTATTCCACTTGATGCTATTAGGAGATATCCATAGGCTTTTGTATCTAAGGAGCATTTTCATAATTGAGTGTTTGGATCTGGCTATCGTCCTAAATTGCACACTCTTTCAATTTGGTACATGGCACCCAACATTCGAAAAAATGAGGTTGCCAAGCCTATAGAAGAAGTCATTGGTGAAATGGTGGTAAAGAGAATTGTGGATATAACTCCTGTTCTGGTAGTAAAACTAACTGTGTATGTTGCAATGCTTAGTGTTGATACTGCCCAAATCTCTTAACAAAAATATGATACATTGTTAAAGGATTAAAATAAATATTTGGATGAGTGGAATAAGTTGAGAGCCACAACTCAAGCAACCTAGTCAATAAGGTATGTTTCTTCACCATCCTCTTCTTCATATTTTTTCACACAGATAGAGAGACTCTATCTCTAAGGCTTCAAAATTTGAGTAATAAATTGAAGACAGAGAAGGAGAATGTTAAGGACAAGTTGGAAATACTAAAAGTGGCCAATGATATTTTTTAAGATGTATTGAAACATAGAGTAACCAAGTTGGTTAATAGAGTTGATGATGGGTGGGCTACTTATAAGAACATCCATGAGGAAAACATCAAATATTTGCAAGTTCAAAAGGATTTTTAAGTTGAGTGGAGCAAGTGGTGCAATAGGTTAGGAACACCGAAGGAAATGATGACCAAGATGCAAGAAGACCTGAAGCTCCTACTCATATTCTTGAAATATTGCAGGCCATTGATCTGGTTAATGAAATAAAAAATTTCCATGGAAAGTTAGGAATGCAACCCCAAAATAAATTGAAATGATCAAAGAGATGGAAGGCAATGGTTTTCCTAAAATATTGGATGATAATGGTGAGTTAATGGAGTTTTCTAAGTGGAAGGATGAATTGGGAGAGCTACTCTCACAACTAAATATTATGTTAACTATAGTTGATTACTCCATGTTGAATCCCAACATTGACAACATCATTGGAGTCAAAATGAGGATGGACACTTTCATTAAAGAGGCGAGGGCATTAATTGATGCAAGATACAATTAGCGTAGTGAAAAAGTGAAAAACCTACTAGACATGAAATGGTCAACTAAGGATGAATATAACACACGGCTGGAGAAGTTTATAGAGTGGTCCTATGTATGAAAGATGATTAAAAACATGGTGAATAACAAGTAGGAGATAAACAATGCATATCCTGGAACTAGTAGAGATTAGGCTTTTAGTAAAGTATTGCAAAATATTTTTTTCTCCCCAACATTAATATTGATGACAAAGGGTGATGACATGGACAGGTCTTCCTTCTTTCCTTTAATTGCTTTTCTTTCTTTTAAAGTTTTGCTGACTGGACATGCACGTGGGGAAATTTTGGGATCATGAAGAAGATGGTTTAATTTTTGTTGCAACAAATGAAAAATTCCTTTTGGAAGGTAGGTATATCTTCTTCAGCAAATGGAAATGTATTTTTTCTTATATGCTTTCCCTCTCTTTCGAAAGTTGCAAATATAATTGTTGGGGGATTTTTAAATTCAAATGTAAATGTGTATCAAATGAAAATATGATTAAAATTGTAATTTGGCCCGAATCTTGTTGCTCCCATGTTACTATAAATGGGAATTTAAGGCCAATTACATGGGTCTTTTGATGGTTAAGCATTTGAGCTTATGCAAAGGGAAATTTTGTTAATTCAAGCATAGAGAAATAGAATAATTTTGATTCATAGGTGTAAATTATAATTTGTAATAGGCATAATCATTCTACAAAAACAATCACATATAAATAGAAATCATAAATTCTGGAACATTTTCTCTGCCATGTATTGTGTCGCATAGATTATGAATAAAATGATCAAGGATATTTTATCTATCTTCAATCTGTTTAGTTGAATGTGTGGTTTTGTTTTTGCTTTGGGTCAAAGATTTGATTAAATTCTTAAATAAAATTATAGGTCTATGTGATGGAGTATTAGGATTACTAAGTAGTTTGTGTTCTAGATATCTTGAATTGTGTATTGCAAAGCAATATAACAATAGTATTCAAATGTTGGATTAAAATTGTTGATGTATTATAGTTAATTACAAATATAAGTTTTTCACCAATGGATAAAAAATTGTTCTATTAGTTTGATCATCTTTGTAGTAAATTGAGTTGGTCTTACTTGTTAGAGAAAAAATTCATATTGAAAATAACTAATCATTATAAATTGTTGCAAAGCTGTATGAGATTTACCCATTCCTGGCTTTTAGATAATAATTTGGTAAGGGATTAGCCAGATTCTTGAAGAATTATGTCTATGTGTAGTTGAAAGGAATATATCTATTTATCATAACTTTCGTGGTAAATTTGCACAAGAGTATCATCTAAACATTTTTAGGATCACCCTCCTAAGTTTCACAAAGCCCGAAGAGTAGAAGTAAAGGCCTAGAAATCCTTTACTTGATCATTGGCCAATCCTTACCTTTGCTAATTATTGAATTGTGGAAAATTCGTAGGCATTTGGTGAGATCAAGTTTGGTTCTCAAAAAATAACCAACACCTAGCTCAATTACAATCTGGTTAAGATCTTTGTCATTAGGATTCATGAATCTCTTAAAGTATGATAGTTACATACATGTTTATGCCCATGTGGAGGGGAGTGACCCTGGTGGGACCTAGAAGAAAATGACACATTAGCAACCATACAACAACATTACCATGATGATCTAAAATAACCTACAAATGAGTAAATTCAAGTGTAACATTGATTTTTTGTATTTGAATTCAAAAAACCACATTGGAGGAAATCATAGCTTTAATATAAAGAAAAATTCAATATCAATTATACAACTAATAAATATTACTAAATTTCCTATCTTTCAAAAATTTAAAGAGAATATCCACCCTTAATGAATTTTTAATCTATATAAATTTAAAATGGAGGTAGGGCCAATCTCCTACTAAAATGATATGGTATGAATATGTGTAAAGATATAATGTATTAAAGAAATTATTAATTTTAGTTGAACCTTCTAAACCTCTAGTATATAACTAAAAAAA
The DNA here is from genome assembly GCA_007258455.2 of Sequoia sempervirens. Classification (NCBI taxonomy): domain Eukaryota; kingdom Viridiplantae; phylum Streptophyta; class Pinopsida; order Cupressales; family Cupressaceae; genus Sequoia; species Sequoia sempervirens. Next base: position 7,859 of record VDFB02013509.1, on the reverse strand, counting down.
GGTAATTGATTATGTCAAGTTGTCCATAAAATGTATTATGAAGATTAAAAACACCTAGATAAGACATGTAAGATCTATGTGGAAGAAATTGATAAATCAAATTTAAAGAAAAATGAGTGAGTATGGGTTAAAGAATTGATAATGATACAATTTTATGTCTATAATATTAATTTTCTAGAGAGGAATAGAGGTTGTGGACAATGGAAATGGAATGCACAACTTCCTTTATCCACACTAAAAGGGAAATGAAGGAAGAGGAATATGATTTCACAATATTCACACTCAAGAACAAACCCTTGAGATTCTAATACAAAGGAGATTGAAATATGTCAAAGGGGATTGTCCTCAAGGATGGAAATTGATAAAAGGGGTTTACTGTTAATGCAAAACTTAGAAAATGCAAGATGTTTGAAAACATGTTGTGATATGCAAAATGACCTAAATGACCTATAAAATGCTTTGAAAATGCAATCAAATCAGAATAGGAAAATGTAATATTAAATAATGTGTACCTAGAAATCTTAGAATAACTAAAAGTAACTTTGAAAATCTGGAAATGTTGACTTTTTGACCAATAGAGTCTCATTCACCAACCTGGGTGAATCAGTCCCAGATTAGGGTTTCTTCCCATAATTTTTTTTTAAAGAAATGGGTACTAGAATCTATAAATTGGTTTAGAAAATACCTTCAGTGGGACTCATATGCCACTAATGGAAAATTAGTTCTTTTCTACTTTTTCAAAAAATGAAATCACAGAGATGTACTCCAACACCTGCACTTTATTCCCAGATTGAAACTCAGATTTGACTCTGCAAAAACACCTACAAAATAGAACATAATTTGATTTCTAATGGGGGATTTTCCTCAGCCAAAACCCTAGTTTGTTATTTAAACCTTGAAAGAAATAATGAATATGCAGAAAAACCCTAGCCCTAAGTGTGTCTAAGACTAGGAAATCTAAAGCAAGATGCAACCGTATTCTAATATGCAATAATAAGATGCATAAATGAAACTTGAATGATGTAAGACTCACTATAAGAGATCCTAAATCACATTAGAAATTATTCTCAATGACATGCAAGTCTTCCTTATGCTGAAGATAGAGAGAAAATGGAAGATGGAATCACTTAGAAAACAAGTCCTTAGGCTTGGCTTGATGGCTAGTTGCATCTCCCAACCTAGAATTCTTTATGATTCTCCATATGAATCAATGATCAACCCTTGACAATGCTTGATCTAGAATAAAATTGAGCTTGAAGACTTACAAAAATCCTTAAATGTTTCCCTAAAGCTTCAACTTTGTTGTAGATGGACTTGTGAATGCTCTTGTGAAAAATATTCAATATTTGACTCTTGAATTTGATTTGTTAAAAATTTCTAGATATTATGAAAAATTGCCTATAAAAATATATTTATAGGCATCAATACCTAATTTATCATTATTTAGACCTCAAAGGCTGACATCCACTAGAAATTTGAATTAGGTCGATGAATTTCCCACTCAAGCTTGAAAAATGTCCCAAAAGGGACTCATTTGCCACCCTTGGCGAATGGGTCCCACTTAAGGGTTTTGAGGTGGGTTTACATCATTTAAATGAATTAAGTGCTATTTGTCAGGATTTATATGATTTTTGAGTGAAATAAGCCTCAAAGTCCAAAATAACAGGTCCTAGGGGCCTATAAATTCTAATTTAAAGGATAATAATTGTAAGGGTTCCAAAGATAGGTCCAAATTAGACCAAGAATTGTACTATCTCCAAGAAGGAAGTACAATTTCAGTGTCCACATTTAGCCCCCACTTTAGCACCCATATGACTCTATGTGCATATGCAAGCTAAAGGACTATAAACAATACATTTTATTTCATAAAAGGATACTTATTCAAAAGATGGGAGAATGAAGCCCCTAGTGTAGTTATTTGTAAAATCACAACATTAGGAACTGCATCGTGCAACACAAATTTGTTAGTTGTCCAAAAATACTCTTATTTAGCTTCTAGAAATCAAGTTCAAGGGTAGATGTATGCCCCCCTTGATTCTACTTGTTGTACGGAGGTGGAATCAAGGTAGCAATCTAGCCACATCAAATAAGGAAAATCATATCATAGGGAATTTCCAAGTACCATGCCACATAATGATAGATGATTGAGGATGTCGGGAGAAAAATTATGATTTCAACGCAACAAATGACATAAAAAACAAGGTTCTCTAGCACATGTTATGTTGATTTGGAAAAAAAACACATTTTAACTCTAATATAGTAAAAACCCTCATTTTAAACATACATAAGAGTTAAAAGTGAAGTAAATTGTAACTTTTTCATTTTACTTTCTTGTAGCTTGAGATTGATGAGAGAATAGTGAAATATTCCAAGCAGATGGGATTACAAGCCTATGAGACTAGACGTGCTACGAGACCAAGTGGCGCATGACGAGTGTCAACACGAGGTAAGTCAATTCTGCTACCTTCGCTTAGTTCCTATGCAATTATTTGATGATTTTGATGCATTTCTAGGTTAATTTAGGATCTTATAAAAAAGTTTGTGTGTCCCCTTTTTTTTTGTGAAGTGTCCCATTTGCTCGCAAAGTGTCCCTTTTGTTCGCAAGGTGTCCCATTTCTTCGCGAAGTGTTTCAAAAGGGGTTTAAAGTGTCTAGGGCCTTTAGGAAAGCACACTAGAGGGACTTTAACACATATTTATGATGAATAATGTAAAAATTAAAGATTTTAGATTGCTTATAGGTCATATTTTTTCTTTATTGATAGGTACCCACCTGTTCGCATTAGCATCTGGGTGGTAAGCAACTTAGCTTTCTTGGAGACCTAGCTCCCACACTTTAAACAAAAGACACAACACTTGTAGGCCGCTATTGGGATATATTGGGTGTACCTCATGCCCCCATGAGGTACCATGATGCGATGTTGATGGCAATGGTTGAGCATTGGGATTCAGACACTTGTACATTCCACCTTCCTACTAGTGATATGATGATCACTCTAGAAGATGTCCACTGCATCCTTTGAGTTCCTATTTGAGGAGAGTGAGTATGCTTCTAGGGAGATCATACATGTTACAAGTAGAAGGCTGACATGCAATATTTCCTAGATGGACCAGTCCATGATGAGCGAGTGAGGGCATGGATGGAGCTTCCTATGCTACTATATTCATGAGCCCCAGTGGTGAGATAGATTATGATGCATGCAGTTGTGCTAGTATTCATCCCAGATGAGTGTACAACACAACTAGAGGGAGGAATAGTACACCTGATGTGTGGGATAGTAGAGCATAGGATAGTATATGCCTAGGGGCACTGTATCCTAGCACACCTATACTATGATCTTACACAGATTTTTATCAAGAGGTAGACAACATGGTACATTGTACACTTCTATAGGTTTGGTGCCTTGAGCATATCACATGTACCATACCTACCAGCTTCTTGTGTTTGATACTAGTGGGGTATCCTCAAGCATTTAGCTATCCTCTATGATGGTTGTGGCAGTACAAAGATTTACACTTTTTGAGAGTGAGATTTGACCAACTAGAGGAGGATGAGATCCTGTGGAGACCCTATCAGCTTACAGTTCAGTGGCTAGATCCCATGAGGTAGTTGAGGAGATTATAGCTAGATAGATTTTCGGTTAGCCATCATGACTATGTAGTACATCCTTTCTACTATGATTAAATCATGTGACAGTTTGGGCATATCCAGACACCTCCTAGGGCACGACCCTTTTTCAGGAGATCAATGTAGAGTGCCTGGAGACCAGGTGATATAGTACAATTCACTGAAATAATGTTGTCAAGAGAAACTCTAAGTACTCAGATCACGATGAGCCTTAAGTCTCCAACAAGGATAACATCGGTGCCACAGATGATTATGAGGAGTGGTGGAAAGTATCATGACTAGCTCCTGTATTTTCGATTGATGAGCCTATAGGAGATGTAGGACCATTTCTAGATGAGGGAGATGAGGTAGAGGATAGGGTCGAGGAGACATAGTATAAGTCTGTGAACATATTTATAGATGTCATAGATGAGGTGTATGATGAGGATGAATATCTTGACTATGATGGCTAGGACGGAGGGGAGGAAGATGAGGATAGGAGGACCAAGAGGAGGACCAGGAGGAGGATCCACTCATGAGGGAGGATGATTAGGTAGCAGCTAAGGATCAATAGGAGTGGGGAGAACCCTCGCCCATTCATATGACTAGATCACGAGCATCGACTACAATAGGAATTAGTACCCATGGTCATGGAGAAGCTAACACATCTTGCATGCTCCCTACATAGGACAAGGTTGATATTTATTAGCCTGCCAGACATATAGGTGATGATATTTTATTCATGTGTGTACTTTGTGTTTATGATTTAATTATATATCATGATGTGTACTGATTGTGTATTGTTTCTAACTTGTAGGAGCTACGAGAGACTGGTGGAATCTTTATCAACAGGAAGCTATAGAGATAGTGCCAGCATCTATTGATGAGGAGGTGATGGAATTAGACTATGTGCCCCCACCCATTGTGGATCAGGACCCAGAGTCACTCATGATACTACAAGTAGCATATGAGAGTTTGAGGAGTAAAGTCCACTGAGCTAATGCTGCATCAGAGGGATAGTCATCCCAAACCCTAGTAGAGTTTGAGAGAATAGTGTTAGAGGTAGCCAGGCTATAGGTAGAGAGAGATCAATTAACATGGGCACATCGAGAGGCCCTTGGACAAATAAGGGGTTTAGAGTTTTCTCTCAAACTCAATGGGTTGCAATCTTGATTTCATACCACTATCTCTTGATGTATCACCATGTGAGCAACACAAGTACCAGATCCTGAGGGATCTAGTAGCTACAAACATCAATTATATTGTATATAGTGATGACATGTAAACAAAACTTTGATATATTTATATATGAGAATATGATGGTTTTTTTAGTTAATTTGATGTGTTAAATGTTAAATGGCAATGTGATTAATTAAATAACCTTCATAAGATTATTTAATGAATATCTCCATTATTTAACATGATTTTTATGATTTAATTAAAATTTATTACAATTTCTCTTCGATGCAACATTGTAATTAAGTATGTTATGCTAAATTAAATGCACTTATGATCTAACTAAAAAACATTAAATGCATATAAGGATCTAATCTAACATAACACATAGGATGAATTTGAATAGTATGACACCTAAAGCAATTATGAAAAAATGACTTACATAATCACCTTAGTGTTCAAGACATACGCCTAAGGGTTTGTCAGGAATGAAACAATGCGAAAGCATATGGAATATAATCCAATAGCTCTGACAACATTGCTTTATAATCCATACTATTCAAAAATAGACATAATACCAGTGCAGATGCACAACATTGATAGGTTCTTTAAGAGGCATGCCATCTAGTTCTATTAATACGTATGCACCAGGCCCAAAGTTTTTGTCAATTATGTATGGTCTTGTATAGGAGTGAATTTGCACCCCTTATGCAAATTCCCCTTTTTCCTTTCTCCACTTTAGAAAACCAAGTTCAGACACTAAATTCCACATAAGCTCGCAATCTTCATTCCAATTGGTGCTTGTTTTGAGTGTTGACAGAGGAATTTTTGTCGGGGACACCTACGTGGCATGCTTACGTCCCTATACAATTCTTGTTCCTGGATCCTACGGATGCATTGCACTTCTCTTTGGTAGTTGACTTGTAATGCCCCCTTTGGCCGACCGACCCAAATATGGCTATTTTCTTCATATTTCCTTCAAATTCCCTCCTTCTAAATGCATTTCAGATCTTCTAAGCTTTCAACTCAACTCCTACACACTCTCTTGCACTCAATTCTTCCATTCCCAAGCATTTTTAGCAGCACTTTTACACTCCATAGTAGCAACAACTTCACTCCATCACTTCAGTAGAGCAAGTGTAGGATAACACCATTACAGTAGAGGCTCGAGTACTCTCATTTTTCTCCCCCATTAGCATTGAGTGCTCTTGGTGGAGGTGGTAAGCTTCCCACTCCTCTCCTCTATTTCTTGGTTGAGTTTTAGTGTTTTATTATTTTATACTTTACTTCCTTTCTTTATCATACTCACTTTCTTAGCTATCCGTGGAGTTGGAAACACCTAAATGGGGGTCTAAATGAGGAATGCCCTTATACAATCACCCAACAATTTTCCTCTTCTTTGTGTGTAGGTGGACGTGCTTTTGGGAGCTAGGTGGAAAATGAATTTATTTTTGAGATCATTCTTTCCAACCTAACTCTTTTGTTTCTACTTTATCTTATTAGAGTATATTTGGTTTACTTCATAGCATTTTTTTGGCCCTTTGGAAGTAGCTAGCTGGGCCATTTGTCTATTTTTGAAAGTTTGACCTTGTCTCTTTAGTCCTTTGGTTGTATGGACGCCAATGCACTTGAGAGACACCAATGCACTATGTTGTTGTACTAGGAATGCACTTTTGTCCTTGGGTAGAGACCTTCCTAAGGCATAGTGTTGAGCCCAAAAACTGGCTTGCCTAGCCCCATTCTATATTTTGGGTCTATAGAGTGATTGAAGGACCATATAGTCCTCATCATTCTCTTCCTCACTTCCTAACACCCTATTAAGTTGAGGTAAGTTAGGGTAGTCTTCTGCTCTTGGATCTCTGTGACCTAGGGCCTTCAATGTGGTTGGTCCCCCTCTCTTACATTTTTGGTGAACCTGACGTGAACCAACATTTGTTCATCCATTGGTGTTGAGGCTTCTCCCTTGTACTTTACGACTATTGTATTCCTGAGTGTTGTGAAGGTTTATGAGCATCACAACCCAGTCCACAACTTCTGAGCATATTGTTAGGAGAAGTATACAACATCTCTCGATGGAAAGGATGAAAGTCACTACTGGTTTCTCTACATGCCTTTTCTCTAGTCCAATCATTGGTCTGGCCATGCAAGAGCAACTATCAAGGGCTGAGGTAGGATTCTCTGATGAGACCGATCATATCCCTACTCCTCTTGTGTCCCCTACACCATCATTGGTGGATGAGTATGAGGATTTCCAAATTCCTTCAGAATATGTCTCTACCCTTAACAAAGGGTTGGGTGCCTTAGAAAATCACTTGGAAAGAAACCCGAAAATAGCCAGGGCTGCTCGAGTCATTAGTAAATTAAAGTATATGATTAGAAAAGATTGAACAGGTTTGGAACTCCTGGCTAGTCTTACTAGTCTGATAGAATCATTTTCCCCTTCGAACAATCCTAGCATTATGCGAGGAGCCACTTTTGAAGATTGTGAGGGGTAGTTAGGAGTATCAATGCCTCCCACATTTATCTACATTGCCAATGTGTCCCCTTCTATCAGCATCCCTTCTATCTCTGAAAAACCAAAAACTATCAAAGTAAACAAGGTTCCCTTGGGCTTTACCTTCACCTCTCCTATCACCTCTAGTGGTGGAGCTTTTGGCGTGATGAGTGGTGGAGGATTTGTTAGTGGTGGTGGATTTAGCAGTGGAGGTGGTACTATTGGAATTGGTTTTGATGGAGGTCATGGTGATGGTTCTGGAAGCGAAGGAGTTTCTAGCAGAGGCCCTACTAGTGGCGGTGTCTCTGGTAGTGGTTCTAGCAGAGGTCACACTAGTGGCAACTCCAAAGGTGGCTTTGGCAGTGGTTCTTTAGGAGGTTCCTCTAGCCCTCTATCTTCTAATGAACCTATTTTGAATACTCTTCTTTAGAATATGTGTCAGAGGCAGAGCCAGTTGGTAAGTCTCTCCCAAGCCTATACCTAGCCTATCTTTTTTCCTTTCTTCTAGCATAGCCCATTGTTGGTTGCAATTCTGAACACTCCCTTCCCTCGAGAAATTGAAATCCCTAAATTTGAAAAATATG